>JANHGD010000673.1:694621-704655 GCA_027560375.1 Imantodes cenchoa
GAATGGGCGACACGCCCATTCGCGAGGACGCCGACTGTGCGCGCAGCCGCTCCGGTAATTCAGGTAAGTAGGAAACCGCCCCTGCCCTGACCCCTTGTTTACAGAAATCAAACAACAGGACGACATAGTACCAGCATTACAGCTGCTAGTGGACGCGGTTGAACGGTGTCTGGACCATCCACTTCCTCACGCGAAAAACGATTTTACAACGTGTCAGCTAATTTATCTGATCTACTTGCAGTACCATCCGTAGAGGAGGCCATCAGGGCACTGCACTCCTCCACATCATTGCTGGGGGAACCAGACGAGGTCTTGAAACCTGAGGATAAGAAAATAGAGTAGACACTTAATAATACTCATCTTTCCATAGCCTGGTCCATCAAGGCTTCCGCCACATCTTCTTTCTTTGCCAGGGCCGCCTTAGTTTGGTTGAAGCAGATACAGGAGTACGTCCCGAAGGAGGACACCAGAGCCCAACAGGACCTGAATAAGATTTTTGCGGCAGTACAATTCCTAGCGGATTCCATTCTGCACGCTTTCTGTTTCTCAGCAAAGGCCATGTCCTCCTCACTTGTGGTAAGGCGCATGCACTGGCTCCAACAGGATTCCCGACATAAATGGCGTTTAGCTACCAGTACCATCAACCTGGCAAGACACCACTTGAGAATTTTGTGTTACTTGGACGATATTCTCATCCATGCCCCGTCGAGGGCAACAGCTCTGAATCACCTTCAGTTAACAATGAGTTGCCTAACGCGACATGGCTTCTCCATTAATATGGAGAAGAGCCAACTTTCCCCCTCGCAGTCCATATTACATCTGGGGACAATTATCAAGTCCCCGTACTGCTTAGTATTCCTCTCCCCAGATAGGAAAGAATCCATTACAGCCATAGTATCCCAGGTGTTGGGAGAGCCTAGAACCCCTTTAAATACCTTATCATCATTATTAGGTAAAATGGTTTCTTGTATCAACATTGTCCCCTGGGCCTGGCTTCACTCTCGCACACTTCAATGGTTCCTTTTACCATTGCAGAAGATGGTACTAGGCACAGCATCCCGAAGGGTCATCCTTCCACCAAAGTTGAAGCGCTCGCTTCTCTGGTGGCGGTCCTCTGCTCTGGACAAGGGCAGACGCTTCCAGATTACGGACAAGGTAATCGTGACTATGGATGCCAGTCTGAAAGAATGGGGAGCCCACACGTTGGGAGCGGTGGCCCAAGGCACATGGTCGGCACAGGAAGCCTCACTCCCCATCAACCTATTGGAACTCAGAGCAGCCTTCCGAGCCCTCAGGCACTTCCAACACCTACTACAGAACAGAGACATATTACTGCTGACAGACAACATCTCAACGAAGGCACATGTGAACCGCCAGGGGGGCAGGAGGTCCAAGGACCTCCAGAAGGAAGCAATGTGGGTGGGCCTCTGGGCGGAGACTCACCTAGCCTCCCTGGCAGCAGATTATATATCAGGGGATTCAAACACACAAGCGGACTGGCTCAGCAGGACGCAGATCGACCAGGTGGAATGGAAACTACACCCCTCCATTGTCGCAACACTAGATCGCCGATTCGGACCACTGCTGGTAGACCTTTTCGCGACTCAGAAGAACACCCACAGGATGAGGTTCTTCTCGAGGTACCCAGAGCCCAGGGCGGAGGGCGTCAACACCCTACGCACCCCATGGCCACGGGGAGTGCTTTACGCCTTCCCTCCGGTCCCAGTAATCCCTCTAGTCATCCAAAAACTTATCGAGGAGAAGGTGAGCACTGTCCTGATAGCACCCTTCTGGCCCAGGAGACCCTGGTTTGCAGACCTCCAGGTTCTGTCGGTGGCCCCCTCGTGGCCACTGCCATTTTCAGAGGGAATGCTCAGTCAGGGAGCGGCCTTCCACCCGGACCCGGGCTGGCTACGATTGACCGCCTGGAGGCTGAACGGGTCCAATTAAGACGACAAGATTACGACGAAGACACTATAAAGGTAATGCAAGCGGCCAGATGTTAATCGACAAACAGAATATACTCGGCTTCTTGGCATACCTTCTCTTCATGGTGCAATAAGGAAGGCTTGTCACCGACCTGTATTCAGGTCCCCAAATTAGTGAGATTTCTGACACAGGGTTTGAAGAGGGGTCTAGCACCCAACACACTCCATAGGCAGGTGACAGCCTTATCTACTATGATATCGGTGCCGGGTTTCCCTTCCCTGTCACACATTCCAGACATTCGGCAATTCTTAAAGGGGGCCACCAACCTATGTCCCCCGGTAATCCATCGATACCCCACTTGGAATTTGCCTAGAGTATTACAGTCTCTCACGGAAGCTCCTTACGAACCCATGAGGGAGGCCTCCCTTTGACACCTTTCCATTAAGGTGGCCTTTCTGGTAGCTATCATCTCTGCCAGACGGATATCGGAGCTGGCGGCTCTTATCAGTCAGAGCAGACCTCTGTATCTTTCAGCCTGACAGAGTGACCCTGTGACTAGATCCCTCCTTCCTCCCAAAGGTCAACTCACTCTTCCATAGAGCACAGGAACTAGTCCTCCCTACTTTCTGTGCTCGACTGTCACAACAAGAAGAACGTAAATGGCACACACTAGACGTTAGGAGGGCCCTCAAGATTTACATCCGGAGGACAGAACCTGTCAGACAGTCAGAGGCCCTCTTCGTTTCCTTTCACCCCCAGAAACTGGGCCACAGAGCCTCCTCGATCATCATTGGGAGGTGGATCCGTGGGGCTATAGCCAAGGCATATGAGATCACAGAAATAGCCCCCCCCAGTGGAATCATGGCCCACTCCACGCAAAGTGCAGCCACTTCCGTGGCCTGGTCTACCAGAGTGTCCTTGCAGGACATCTTGGGCTCACCCATCACAATTCATCACGCATTACAAAATTGATGCCTATGCATCTGCACAGGCAGCCTTCGGCAGGAGGGTATTACAACAGGTAACCAAGGAAGTATAGGAAAGGAGAAGTACCCACCCTGGGACAGGCGCTTTGGTATGTCCCACTTTGAATGCTGTCTCCCCCTACAGGATGGAGAATAGGAGTTGTTTTCCTTATCTGATACGCCTCTTCTCATCCGGGGGGGAAATAGCATTCAGTCCCTCCCTTTGTAGATTTTTCACTACTACTCCTGTTCTGTTAACTCTTCTCTTCGACAACTTGTTATTTGGAGTCCCAATTTCAGTGACTAGAGACACAGTCTGCCACAACGAGCCGGTTTTTCAGGATTCATCAGATCTGGGGATAGGAGGCGGATCCCAAAATTTTAAACTACAGATCTGTCTCGGCCCTCCTTGCTGATTTGTGGAAATAACCCACTTTGAATGCTGTTTCACCCCCGGATGAGAAGAGGCGTTTCAGGTAAGGAAAACAACGCCTATTCCCTCCCTGGTGTCATGTGACTCGTTAGTGGTACAAGGTCTCAGGTGTGAAGGGGGAGCAGGTGTGTTAAATTGGTGTTATCGCTCTCACTCTCTCACACTGGTCACTGGAAGTTCAGCATGGCACCTCATGGCAATGAACTCTCTGAGGATCTGAAAAAACAAATTGTTGTTCTACATAAAGATGGCCTAGGCTATAAGAAGATTGCAAGATCCTGAAACTGAGCTGCAGCCCAATGGCCAAGACCATACAGCAGTTTAACAGGACAGATTCCACTCAGAACAGGCCTCACCATGGTCGACCAAAGAAGTTGAGTGCCTTTGCTCAGCATCATATCCAGAGATTGACTTTGGGAAATAGATATATGAGTGCTACCATCATTGCTGCTGAGGTTGAAGGAGTGGGGGGGTCAGCCTGTCAGTGCTCAGACCATACGCCGCATGCTGCATCAAATTGGTCTGCAGGGCTGTCATCCCAGAAGGAAGCCTCTTCTAAAGATGATGCACAAGAAAGCCCGCAAACAGTTTGCTACAGACAAGCAGGCTAAGAACATGTCTTTCTTTCTTTAGAAAGAAACATCTCAGTTTGATAAGTTCACCAATTTTATGAAACTCTCACCTCTTAGATGATCTTACTTCATTGAGCACAATTTGTATATTTTTGCTGTGTAAGGGGAGCTGTCAGGGGAAAAAAAGAGAACTCAACTGAAATTCAATAATAAAAAATGGTTTCTTTTTATTTTCTCAGATTTTGAACAAAGCCTTCAGATCAAGACTCCCAATATTCAATTTGGATAGACATTAGAATTTTTAAAACCTTAAACATTCTTTCTGTTTTACTGCTCAGTTTTTGTCAATGAAGAAAGAACAAAATGTTCTCAAAATGGTATCATTAGCTTTATTAAGTAAGATTAAGACTAGCCGTGTTGGTATATACTAGGGCTGCAAAGGTATGGCTCTGGGTCCACATGTATGGACATTTGTGCAAGTTGGCTGTACATAACTCTTAATAGTTCATTTATTTTTATGTAAAGCCTGTCTTTCTTCCCAAGAATTTGCAGTGGAATTTAATTTCTTAACCTTTGCCTAATTTCTAAAATAGCAAAACTATTGTGCTGCTAAGGAGAAATAAAAGTAAATTCTTCACCCATCGCACTTTTCCTATATACTCGCTGCATGCTATTTTGCCATGCTAATTGAGCATTTACTGGACAAGATGTGTTGATTCAGTAAGTTACCAGTGGAGTGGTTGCCCCTTGAGGGATGTAGTAAACTTCAAAAAGGGCAGTTGAAGTAGCATTGTTTGTTAGAGGCAGTATATCATCCTGATAGGTAAATGGCTCTTCTATTAAGAAAGTGACAGATAAATTATTGCTCCTTTATAATTATTGCTTTTGTATGAAGCCAGTCTTTATAGGACTAAAGAAATGAAAGGGGGAATACTCCTATCAAGCTCCTATTCATAAAAATATGTGACATTTTTGAATAACGAGAAGTTTGATCTATCGTCGTAGGTGATCAGCTGTTTGGATGCTCTTGAATACTCCAGTTTTTCAAAATATCTTGGAAAGAAGCATGTTAGAGATTCCATTTAGATCCTTGGAGTGCAGTCAGGAGGTGTGATGGTGACTGAGTGGAAGGTTGCCTTTCAGAAATTATACGTAGCTTGTAGATAACCTTTAATGCAATAGGAACAACCTACACTGCTCTACATATAAACCAGAAGCAGGTAACCTTTTGGCAACAGAAGCTGCCCTTTTTTTGTATTCTGAGACACTTGCAATTTACTATTACAAAATTCGTTAATAGGAACGCTGGATTAAGACAAGGCAAAAATTTAATGCTGAGGCCAACTTCTGTTCTGCGGAGAGAACAGGAGCAGAGAAGCAACACTAGGATCCAATATTCATTTCACTTTTCTTAAACCATGGCTTATGAAACAGGAATGGTGGCTTTGAAAGTTTAATTATCAATAAATTCTCAGGATGTTAAGCATTCC
Organism: Imantodes cenchoa; assembly: GCA_027560375.1. NCBI lineage: Eukaryota > Metazoa > Chordata > Lepidosauria > Squamata > Dipsadidae > Imantodes > Imantodes cenchoa. The sequence goes on from JANHGD010000673.1 coordinate 700,011, forward strand.
ATGTACAGCATTTCTTTAAACACTCCCAACAGAATTTCAGTTCTGTTTACAAATCTTTTCACTATTTCATAGCTGCTCTCAAAACTATCACAAATGTCAGAACTAGCATTTAGAGGTGTTTTAGAAGTCTGAATTCTGGAAACGACTTCTAAACCCCAGCCATCAAGCTCAGTCAAAAGTACCAATGTAAGTCTTATATTTAAAGTCTAATTGCCTTCCAATATCTAAAATAGCATTTCTTCCATTTTTTATTTATTTTTTATTTATTGGAATTTGTCAAACAAAAATGAGAACAAGAATAAGAGAATAAAAATATTTTGTTACAATAGGCATGTTAGCGCGCTTATGCACGCCCCCTCTACTGACCACTTAGGTATGAAGTAAGGTCCACGGAAGTCAATTAGTGACTGAAACTGTGAAAAAGAAGAAAGCTATTAATTATCAAAGAAGTTGCTATTAATCAGTCCGTAATAATTAAGATAGCCTAAGTAAGAGATTTCATTATGTTCTATCTATAGAAATTGCATCTCATTTTTGATATGTCTTCTTAGACAAAGGCCAACAATGAATTCCTTTCTGCATCAGGCTGAATCCTCTTTTTGACATTTTAGCTTAATTATATTTTTTTTCTGTTCCTATCATTGTGATTGCTATTGTATTTTTGTTTAGAACGACATTGATTTTAAAGGTCTACCTTCATCTACCCTGAAATGTGGATAAAATGTGATTTGTATGCAATTAATATAATTAATTAGTGGTGTCATGTTATCATGTACAATAACATTGTGCTCCTTTGATCATGCTTGGCTTACCATGTGACTAGAACTAGAAGTATGCAAGATAGCTTACTATGTAGCTTGTAATTGCTGAGGATAGGAAAAGGAGGTATCTTTAGTCATTGCTTTTGAAGCTGATTTGTTAAGCTCCCTTGTACCAGATAGCAATCACACTCAGGTGAGCCAAATCAGTTTTTTTCAGATGGTAAGATAGATACACAGCATTATAAATTTGAGAGCACCATATATTAATCTATCTATGGATTTATATTAGTATGGATGTACTATAATAACGTTATTATAGTATAAGAAGTGTGTAGCCCAATGCTACGGTAGCACAAACAGATGTTAAATTAAACTGTGCTTTAATTGCTGTTGATCCTCAATATCAGTTTTCCAGTGTATTGAGTATTTTGATTCCATCCAGCATATGTTGCCCACATCTTTCTCTGCTCTAATTCATCCATGTTTTTCCAACAGCTCCAGATGGCATGTTGCCTCCTAGGCTTTCATCTGCTACTCCGACCAGTCTTCAGGTTTTCTGGTCTACACCAGTTCGCAACAATGCTCCAGGCTTACCCAGATACCGACTCCAAATAAGACTTAAGAACTGCCCAGAAAATAATACAGAGTAAGTAGGTAAATACTCTGCTGTATTCTGAAGAGATGCAAACTGATATGAGATGGTTTATCTCAAATTCAGCACTTCTGTCCATACAGTATTCCCTTGTGATCTTGTATTTCACATCTTAAAATATGTATATATTTTTTGTTTTAGGTTGTTTTCTAAACCAACAATTTATTTACATCACATACTGAAGAACCTGCAGCCATATACATATTATGAGTTGAGGGTTATTGCCTGCAATGAATATGGTGATACATTCAGCAACTGGACTCTGATAGCTACAGAAGAGGATAGTAAGTAGTTTGAAAAATTGCAAGGTGCACTTTTGCAGGACATACAATATAAAAGTCAATGTAATGGTCATAGCATTTATTACGATTACTGAAGCTATTACTATGTTTTTCGACTATGTAAGGCTATATGCAGATTCTGGTCAAAGCCCTCTGTTTTTTTAAAAGCATTCTCATTACAGGTGATATAAATGTTAAAAGAACCTGTCCTCTGGCTCCTATATTATTTTTATTATATGTTTTTTAATATTGTCTTTCAAAACATTTTAATTTTTCTATGCATTGGAAGAGAGGGAGAAAAACTCAGACCAATAGATAAATAAGTGCACATCCTGGAACGATATCGTAATTTTTTGCTACAATCCTAAAACGTTTATCAACCCTGTTAGCCTCATTCCGATTACTTTATTCTTCTAACTAAGGATGCTATACCACTAAATATTTGTCCTTCACGTGCAATTTGTGCCATACTTCCAGGGAATGAATGAATAAATCTATTTCACAAACTTCTCTACAAAAGCAGCTCACCACTTGAGAGCTAGATAGCAATGATAGATTTATATTGTGGTTATAACATATGCATGATCCCAAATGAGGCCACCTGAAGCCTTTTTGTATGCTCCTCAATTCCTTCTAGAGTTGTTGCTGATTTTAGCTGAATGGGTAAAAATTAAAATTACTAAGATTAGATGGGGATGGGATGTGGGGATATGGAGGAAAGGTTCAAGTTATTCAAAGTTTAATCCAGTTATCCCTTTCTAGATCTTAAATAATACCATTATTCCAAACTCCATCCACAGAAAATCATACTCTGTCACTTAAGACAACTGTCTTGGAAGCAGCAATCCAAAACTGACTCTTTGACTTACAGACAAGCAATTACAAATGGCTCCATTAGCGCCAGGATAGACCAACTGGGATAGTTACCCCCAGTTTAAACACACACCACAATGGAATTCAGGAACTACTGGTAGAGTTTATGGGACATTTTAGAAATGTAATAAATACAATGGATATGGTAGACAGAAAAGCAAATCCATCAGTGAAATCTGTCAGGGACAATAGGACACTCTGCCTTTGTTTGTAGTACATGTCTTGTCATCCACTCCTTCCAACCCTTCGTTGGGTTTAATGCAGAGGTGAAATCCAGCAGGTTCTGACAGGTTCTGGAGAACCGGTAGCGGAAATTTTGAGTAGTTTGGAGAACTGGCAAATACCACCTCTAGCTGGCCCCAGAGTGGGGTGGGAATGGCGATTTTGCAATATCCTTCCCCCAGGAGTGTGGTCGGAATGGAGATTTTTTCAGTATTCTTCCCCTGCCATGCCCACCAAGCCACGCCCACAGAACCGATAGTAAAAAAAATTGGATTTCACCACTGCTTCCAACCCTTTTATTCTATGGTCCACATACTTTCCGAATTCATAGGTTTTTAAAAAAAATCTCAGTTTTAGTTAGGTACAGATATATTTGATTTAGATGCCCTCAATAGTCTAGAGCAGGGGTCCTCAATGTCTCAGCCATGATCCGGTACCATTCAGAACAAGGTTGTACAAGCGGTCGGTGAACGTGTGCACATGCGAAACTCCACCCGCTCTTCCCCTTGCTGCCAGTACGCAAAGGCAGAAAGGTTGGAGACCACTGGTCTAGAGCAAATTAAATTGCTAGCATACAGTATGCATATAACTTCACCCTGTATTGTTATATGTAATTATTTGTTTTATCTTGCATCCATTGGATTGTCCAAGAATTCTAACAATAGACATCTGTGGTTTCATTTAGGATTTTATTGATACTGAACTGTTACTGTGTGTGGAAAATGTAGACCAAGACAATCTATTGTCCTATGCAAGAGAAGCTGCCGACTTTGCGACTGATTATCAATTGCCTGCCTTAGATTTTGCAATTAACCATTATGGGCAACCAGATGTGGCCATGTTTGATTTTACTTCTATGTATGCCTCTGAAAACGCTGCATTAATACGTGAGAGGCATCGACATCAACTGTTGGTTGCTCTTGTTGGAGACAGTTTAGTAGAGGTAGGATGAAATACACATTTGTTCAAGATAACTTTTAAAAGTGATTTGCTTTGTAATAGCAGTTTTATGAACCAACATCTAGTAAATATTACAATTATTACAATGCTATAATCTAACTGCCATTGAATTGAAATGGTAGGAACCTGAGAAGCATTCACAATCTATACCAAGAGATTTTTTTTAAATTACTATTATTGTTGTCCGATACTCCAGCTTTTACCTTTTTTAACTATTGTGTTTGGTTTTCCTCTACTTTCTCTCTTTTGTGTAAACTGCTTGCCTACCTATATCCTCTGCTTTCTTTTCATAATATAGTGGCTGGTTGGTATCTAGATTATAATATAATTATAAGATTATAATAAAGAATTTGAATTTTTTCAATTTAAATTATATTAGATGTTAGCTAAAACAAAAATATGTTTCACAGCCATTCTGGCCAATGGGTACTGGTTGTGCAAGAGGATTCCTAGCTGCATTTGACACAGCGTGGATGGTGAAAAGCTGGGCACAAGGAAAGTCCCCTCTTGATATCCTAGCAGAAAGGTAAGTCTATATGTGCTTGTCTTTATATACCAGAGAAGTGAGTAAATTCCATTTTTTCATAGAGCGTAAATTGAGCCCAAAGTGGGGATGGAGAATCTGTGGCCATCCAGATATCAAGCATTCCTTACTATGGGCCTTAGACACTTGGTTGCTACAGTGTATTTCAGTAGCATCTAGGTGACCTAGTTATATCCTATTTGATAATGCTTCTATTATCTTATTCTTCTTATTTTATTATCAATTCGTTTCTCATTTGCTTCACTGCAATTTTTGCCCAATTACAAGGAGTGTAATCAGTGGTTAGAGTGCAGTACTGCAGGCCACTGAAACTGACTGCTAGTTCAGCAGTTCAGCGGATCAAATCTCACCA
>JANHGD010000673.1:805117-817877 GCA_027560375.1 Imantodes cenchoa
AAGGATGGAAGGCTGAGTCAACCTTGAGCCTGGTGAGATTTGATCTGCTGAACTGCTGAACTAGCAATCAGTTGAAGTGGCCTGCAGTACTGCACTCTAACCACTGCGCCCCCTCGGCTCTTATAGTTATAATAATAACTATTATAACATGACATTACATGCCCTGCAGGAAGTATTCATGTCAGGTTGAATCTTATTTTCTGTAGATTTTACTTTTTCCATGGATATTTCCTCTGTTATGCTATTAATACTTTATATAGAAATGATATACAGTATTTCTCTCTTTTGAAATCAAGTTTTAAAATAACGATTGGCTATCTCCCACTGAGATAGTCATTTTAATTGATATTGTTTCCTAGAATAAAATTACTTTTTATTCATCAAATGTTAATGAGAGGCTAGTGGTCACAGTGTCCTCCTTCTATGAAAAGAAGCAACATTTTGGCATTTGATCTCCTTGTCTTCTTAATAAATTTAGATTGCATAAGGACCCATCAGTACACATCCATTGAGTCTCCTTTTATTTTACTTAGGATCTTTAAACCATGGTGGTATCTCTAAATTCCAAAGCTTTATGAATGTAATAATTCAAAAACCCCTCTCTTACCAAACTGGCAAGATCTAAAAAAAGTGTTTTTATTAGTTAAGAAATGGAAAGATGCTTGAACCTATTTCACTTAGGGTGATAACGTGTTTGTGATGGGGAGACCCCAGTTCTACTTTACCTTCAGACACAGCAGTGATCTCAGCGATCTTTCAGTCCAGTCTATCTCAAAAGCTTATTATTGTCACAGGACGGGTCACAAGCATGTAGATTTGATGATGATAGTACTATTAATGACATTGGCTTTTTTAAAAATGCATTTATAGCTGTTTTTGTGTGGTTGGCAAGATTGATAACACTATGGTATTTTTCCATACTATCACCGTATATATTTATTGAAAGGTCTGGCTTCTGATTCAAAGGTTACTCCCACATAAAAAGTTAACCACAATATTGGTTTATTCCAGGATCTAACCACTTTTCTTTGAAAACTGTTTAAGGCTATTCAGTTTCTTTCCTTTAAGATTGTTTTCTTCATGTCATCAGCAGTGAGTTCCTACTGGAATGGGGGCGTGTCCCGTCTTGGTAAGGCCCAGAAATTGTGCAACGGTTCCAGAGCCATTGCACGGGGCCGCTGGGTGCCGCCATCTTTTATTTCGGGATTTTTGCTTCCTGCACATGTACAGGAAGCAAAAATCTCGTGAGTGCTACCTCGCTTGTGTGAGATTTCGGCATTTTTTTGCTTCCGCGCGGGCGCAGAAGCAAAAAAATGCTGAAATCTTGCGTGAGCGAGCGTGCCCTCACAAGATTTCAGCATTTTTTGCTTCCGTGCATGCGCAGAAGCAAAACATTGCCTAAATCTCATGAGGTTGAGCCAGCCCTTGTGAGACTTTTGCTTCCTGCACATGTGCAGGAAGCAAAAAACCCGAAATTAAAGATGGCAGCGCCCAGCAGAGTGGAGCAACGGCTCCGGAGCGAGGAACTCGCCCCTGATGATCATTATATCAATCTGGCCAGCTAGAAAACTATATGCATTACAGGTAGCTTCCCCATACCTAGCAGTATTATAGATAGATTCTCATACGTAAGAGTATTCTTGTTGTGGCCCGCCAGTGGCCAGCAGAGCTGGCAGCAGACTCGAACAGTGAGGAGCTTGGGGAGGAACATGGATCAGTCCTGGAGTCTGGAGAAGGCTCTGATGAGTGCTCTGTGTCAGAGGCAGAGATGGGGCCAGGGCTGTCTGACAGTTACCTTTGGAGACAGAGATAAGTGGGGCTGAAGAACAGCTGGAGCCTGTTCCCGATGTGCACATGCCCAGAGCTGTCAGGAGAAGGAAACAATTAAGGAACAGAGGTTGACTCGGGAGTAAAGGCACACAGGGATGCTGAATGGCTCCCCCCATAGGGAATAAAGAGGAGCAAAAGGGAAGTGGTGTTTGCAGGAGACAATGAGTTCGTTATTAGTGTGAAGATATGCTTATCTGAATTGTGCCTCACAAAGACTCCTTGCCAAGTATTTCATTGAACAGCATTACGCATGGAAGCTATCGGCCTGGCAACTCTCCAAGGACTGATAGGGTCTATGGTCGCAATTCACCCTTGAAAGACTGTTTGCTGGGACTTTGCTGACTGTGAATGTTAGGAATTCACATTAGCCAAATAAAAAGGGGTTTTGTTGGGACAAGGAGTCTGTTTCGTGATTTTGTGAAGCCTGGGTCAGAACAATTCTATGAGAAAATTGTCATGAAGCTTCCACTCATAATAGTTTCTGATTTCTATCTTTACCAGCTATCCTTACTTTTCCAACCAAAGATTCTGTTGGAACTTATCCTCCAAACTTTAAGTACTAGAATAAGTTTTGAGGGTTTATAAAACTGCATCTTTTTCTTGTTGCAAGGCATTTTTCCTTGATTATAATGAAGCAGAGAAATGGCCTTCCAGTATCTTCTCAACATTTCATCCAACAGACTTAAGAGGTCATCCTTTAATGTTACAGATTAACTGAACTGCCAGCTCTTGCCATTTGAACTTCTCTATAATAGTTCAGCTATCACTAATTTCAATACTTGCAGCATATAACACTGTTGCTTGAAAACCAAAATTAGAGCAAGTTGGCAAGTAATTGTTAACCTTGGTTAAGAGATTTTTTAAGAAATAATACTGATTTATCAATCATTTTGCCTTCCTTCTCTATCTACATTTCCTGATCTACTACTATGTGCTTTCTCTATATCAGTACAAAAAAGTTGCCAGATTGAATATACAGAATTTTAGTAGCAGTCAGAACACAGTAGAATTACACAGTGCATTGCTAATGTAAAATGTATCTAGAAATCTCATTTGATTATGGTGGTTTTGTTTTGTTTGAGAAAATAATATTTTTATTTGAAAATTTAGTATTAATCAAGTTACTTTAAGTAATTAATAAGGCAGTGTAATATATTCTGGTTTTATGACAAGATAGATATACAATAATAAATCTTAATGGAAACAAACATTTTCTTTTATATTAATCCAAAGCATGAAAACCCTTAAAGTGAAATTCTAAAAAAAAATAAAGATTAAATCTGAAACACCACCATTTCAGGTTTAGTTGAGAAAGTATATTTCAAAATTAATAGCTTTTGTTGCCCGTTGACTTTACTAATGTCTCTAATCAAGAATCTTGAACATAACATTTAAAAGCAACTATTTTTGTTAAACCTTTTCCTTCCAGGAGGTGTTTGTTTTAAAATAAATCCAGTATTGAATAATTCAAGATCCCTTTCCATTGAGTTGTCCATTTTTCACTGTGCAGATACAAAGAAGAATGGCAGAAGACACAATCGAGATGCTGTTCGCTTGACTTGTCCTGTTACAAAACTTGCACTTGCCATGCAATGAAGTCATAAAAGAAAAAAAAGAGGAATAATTTAACTTTTTTAATTCATAAAGATAATCACGGTTTTCTGATTACATCTTAACTTCATCAATGTTAAATAACCTATCAGCATCTAGTTGTTGTAAATTATGAAAAAGAGTATTGCTGGGAATATTAACCAACTAAATCCTTGTTCTTTAGTGAACATGAAAATGCATTATGGCAGGTTGTCATTGTGCTCACGGTAACTTTGACACCAAATAACAAAACTGCCATTTGTACTTAGGGTAAATTAGTTCACTTTTGCTTTTACTGTTCCTTTCATTCTGACATAAATGTATGAACTCTGGAACTAACCAAGTCATGTGGTTTCCCCACTGAGTTTAGTAAATCTGCCCATTTCATTCCATTCACTCATCAGAATATCAATGCTATAGTAGTTTCAAAATCACTGCTTTTATTTTAAAATATAGGAAGTTTTCTTCCAATAATTTCCAATTTCAATAACGTTCTATTAACTTATTTTATTTACGTTATTACAGGGTCATTTAAGAGCAATGTACCTTTGGAGTACAATATATTACTAGATGCTGGCAGTACCTCTCCACTTGTAAAACCAGTTGGGCAGTCCAAATTCATTGTTCTGGATGGACTTGATCCATGCACCCAATATGAGATAAGGATTCAAGCATGCCAGAATGGTAAGATGTTACGTAATTCCATTTCGTTATTGGAAGACAGTGCAATTTTGCAAAATATATTCTGTTTAAATAACAGAATAACATCTTATTCCAAAATGTTTACCTAGTAAAAGCAAACCTAGGATTGAATCATTTATTTTACACATCTCCATATTGTATCATGAATATTTCAATAGAAAATTTAAATAGTTCACATTTGGGAGAATGTCAGCTCTTTTTATGAAAAACATAAAACAAGGTGTTTTTTAAAATTGTTCTAGAAATACACATCAGAGAAAATCCATTCCCAATTAATGCTACATCAGTAATTTATATATCCCTTTTATTATTCATAGGAAACAGAAGGATAAACTCTGCCTTATTTAGAATTATAAGAAATGTATGAAACCTGATCTAATGGGTTTTGTTAACATGGGTACAGCATAATGGAATACTTCAGGTGGTATTGAATATGAGACTGGCTTGGTCTCTGGGCTTCTGCAATAGGCATTCCTCCATTGAAAAACAAATTAAATCTTTGGAAAATCATCATCATCATCATCATCATCTTGCCCTAAACCAAATTGTTTCAAAAAAATATCTTGCATTGTCTGTATTCTTAAAAAAGGGATGTTGTAAGTCATACATTGCCAAACAGATAGGACTTTATAAGGACTGATAACTGAGCTGAGAGCACGAGTTTGACATATGTTTAAAAAAAGAACAACTTTAGCCAAGATTTTTCAATGGGCTGATTTTCAGAAAGCAAAGCAGTAAGCAAGCAGGAATGATTATTGCAACTCACTGTTTCTTATTTTTGCTTTCCCTTTGTTAAACCAAAACAAACCGAAAAATTGCTATTTTGTTTCAACTTACTATCTGTGTTATGAACAGACTTTGATATCAATGTATTTGACATGTTTGAATGGATTTTATGAGAAACTGAGTCAACACACCATATAGTGCAGAAACGAACAATTGCTGTGGCCTAGAAGTGGAGCTCTTGCCTCACAATCAGGAGGTTGTGACTTCAATCCTAGGGGGTTGGACTAGATGACCTGCAAGGTCCCTTCCAACTCTGTTAATCTGTAAACTATTTCTGTAAGAAGGCAAATGGGAACTCATGTGTTCAGTATTAATTATCATCTTGCTGAATTCTGGTTTTATATTGTGAGAAATGTATGGTATTTGTCCTTCCTTGCAACTGCCATTTCTAAAGAAACATTTTCAAGGAAAAAAATTGGCAATTTTTAAGCAATATTGTCTAGGCTCAGAAAGTAATCAGGATTAATTCTAGTTAATATTTGGTTGGTAGACCTTCAGGAACCCCCCCAAAACTATAGACAAAATTAGGACATGAAAACAGTCCCAGAAGGACTGGTAAAAATCTTCCCTACTGTTGCCAAAAAAACTGCATGGGCATATCCAATTAAATTCAGCTTGAAGAACATTGTATTTCATTTACGTGTACATGTGTATATGTGTGTGTAAAAGTCTAGAGCACATGTTGGCAGTACAGTGAAAAACAACTTACTTGACACTTTACATGTGTGAAACACATGACTTACTGAACACAAATAGTTTGTCAAGTTGAATCTGAACAATATTGGCATGGAAAATTATCTAGACTACCATAGCTCTAGGCTAGACTGGCAAATAAAGAAAACCCCTCAGAAAACAATCACAACAAGCTACATGGATCTGTCTATGAAGACAACAGGGGCTGAGATTGATTTGGAAGATGCTATGAATGATATACTTTCCTTTCTTACTTACCAAACTCTCTGATGAATGGTTTTAACTGCCCAGAGATAAGACAGGTAATGTAGAAATTTAATATATAAATAAAATAATTTTGTCTCGACTTTCTACTAGAAGCCTCAAAACCCCATATATTTCATTTTTTTATTACAATGGTTACAATTATTTGAAAAAGACATGTTCTCATTAAGAAATAGTAGTTCTTGACTCATTGACAATTATAAGAGTACTTTGCATGCTTGACAGGCAATATGATTCCTAAGGCCTGGTTTGTATTCTTCTAGCTGACTGCGGAGTTGGTGAACAAGTATATGCAACCACAGCAGAAGCCTTTCCTGAAGATTTGAGTCCTCCTGTCATTTCAGCCATTGGACCAACATTAATAGATGTGAAATGGTTACCTCCTAAAAAACCCAATGGGATAATTAGAAACTACTTTATTTACAGGTAGTTCTTGAAGTTTTGTACTTTTAAACATTAAATCTTATAGACCTTACTATGTAGTGGAAGCTTTCTGTGAAAGTGAGGGGTTTTTTCAAGATGGGTAGGCCTAAGCAGTATGCAAAACATCCAAATAAATGCCCCAGGGCTCCAGAAAGACACAGTGATTATGGAAGAAATATTATATCATCATCGCTGTTATAAAAAGAGTATTTTAACATTACTGCTGTTTTGAGCCTTGAATTAAATTTTCAGCACAGCAAAAAGAACATTTAAATCAAGTCTCAATGAGCCTTCCTGAATGCAGATGGATCAAATAACTTTTTCAAATATGCATCATGCTGGATGCAGAATTTGCATCTGCATTAAAACTCTTAGCTTTATTTTGCAATGTAATCCTTTTGTCAGCATACATTATGTTGCTGACAGCATACAGTATACAAAGTATACAGATATACTTTGGTGCTTTATCCACCAAGTTCAAAAACTCCAATTAGAAGAACAAGTCACTAGTATTGTGTATATGTTTCTACACTATTTCAAACTTGCACATGGCTTGCTTGCCCCAGACCTCTATGGTATATAGGGCTTGTGACAGTAAGCCTTCTGTCTTCATTGATTAAGAAAATGTAATTGATAAGAATGTTCAATTGTTCAAGCAAGAAAAGCTGGTATGTTGGGGAAATTGTTTGGAAAAAGAGCAGTGACTCTGTAGAATCCAAAGTAATGAATGGCAAGCTAAGAGGAAAGGGAGAGAAGGGGTAAAAAGCAGTTTGAAGAAAATAAATAAGAAGAACTAGGCATTAGCCTGAAAATCAACATTGCAATGGAAACTTGATGGACCCATGGAGTTGAAGGAAGGAGTGACAGAAAAATAAAAATTGCTCATTAGGCTAGGCAATAACTGCCAATGACAATGGCTTAGCAAGGAAGACAGAAATCAGGCTGATGTTTGAAGTTGCAAGATCTTCATATTGACAAAGCAACTTGGTCAAACTTGATTTGGCTAGCTCTGTATTATTTGTCAAGGAGCAATTGATTCTGAAAAAGCAGTTGATGTTAGTATGTTTTTTCTTGAACCAACTTGCTAATATTTTGGCTGAAAGCTTCTAATAGTTTCTAAAATGCTGCTCGATTTGGAATATTTTCCCTTTTCTATGCTAATTGTATGACCAAATACATTAAACCCCAATTTTCTATAAAAGGAAATAAAGTATCTTTCACAGTCCAAAACACCTTTTCATTCTGCTGATTTTGTAAACAACACTGACGATTATAGCAGCAATTCCATAGCAGCCAGGGAAAGGGAAAGCAGGAAATATAATGCAGAAAGTGGAAAATATTGTAAATTGAATTTGACAGCATTTGATGGCATTTGATTATTCTAGTCACAGCCAAACAATGATATAAAGAGTAATATGAAACAGAATGTGTTACTGCCTAGCAGACTCGAAAGCAATAAACCTTCCTCCAATGTGACACAATCACTTCACAATCATAATTGTAGCCTGTTTGATACCTCGGAGTACAGCAGAAGGGCACTGACTGACATAGATACATTTTGTTTTTTATTTAAAGTGAAATGAAAATGGCGCACTGGGGCTCCAGATACAATCGTTATATTCACCTACATAGGCATGAATCACTTGGCAGTTATTTCAGCTGAAGTTTAAATGTGCTTAGACAACAACAATATCACATCTTTCTCAGATAGCTATGGGGGGGGGGTGGAAATCAGAAATATGTAAGGACAGAAATGGAATGTAAGCACAGCACTTTTTTTTTCATGCAGTGTTCATACACAGCCTTAGACTGCTATAACAAAAACCCTTCAATATTTTTAGATGATGTTTTGCATGTAATTTCTGTTTCATCTTTTGCTGCCCTGCCTTATTGTCATTTATACATTAAATTAAATTTATTTAACCAGCAAGTGAGTAGGCAGTTTTTCATTAAAACTGAAAGATCTAAATTTGCAAGGGTTTCAGCTTCTTCTATGCTAACCTTCATGATATCTCTTTCTCCTTTCCGATCACAAACCTTTTCCCCCCCAAAAGCCTAGAGTCTTAATTGGAATAAAACTATGTGAGGGATGGCAATATTTATTATCCATTTATTTCTGAACCATAAACCTGTGTATATCTGTGTGTATTTATATGAGTGCTGCATATCTCCCTATGTGAAGCAAAGTTATACAGAGAGAGAGTCTTGATTACACAATAAATACAAAATAAAGTCAATATAATGGTAATATTTAAAAGCATGTTATCATTAGGCTGACCTGATTTTATATTTAATGGTGGCTAGAAGGATATTTTCTATTCAAAGTGGTTAGAAGGAGGTTTTTCGTTTTAACAATATTTACTTGTTCTATAGAGAGGAGGAATGGTTAGACATTGGTTAAAAGATGGGAATGGAGTTCAAGAGTTTTTCCAGACTTTAAAGAATAAGGCAAAGAGTTAAGAGACATCTCTGATTATTAGAACCACTTTCTGTCTACAATTCAGGATGTCTCCATATATTAGTGTCAGCCATTTCTAACACACTTGCCATTTTAATTAAAGTTACAATATTTATAAAGTGATTGAATATAAAAGTGCATTCTCCTCTCCAATTTACCATCTACCACTGTGACCACTCGGTAAGTATATCCACTGCCATGGGAAGAGGTATAATCAATATGCTGATGATACCCAATTGTACAGATCTACCCCAGTGAATTATCAGGGAGGGGTTCCACTGGAATGCAGCCCCTTCCTCGTGGGGGTCCACCTCCTCACTACATTTCATCACATGCATGGAGTTTGCCAATTACACTCACCAAGCTTCTTTTCCGACCTAAGACTGAATGTGCAAAGGCCAAGGAAGAGACTTCTATAACGAACACACAATTGTCACATGAAAAAAGCTATATGCTTAGCTATGCAAAAACCACATAATTAAACTTCACACGCTGACTCAAAGAATGACATCTTCTATTTTAATTTTTTTTTTTAAAGAATCCCTTCTATTTTCAGAATTAACCCTTTCAACTATACTGGCTATGTTACTGGCTGCGCAGGTTTGCCATGGTAAAAATTGGAAATCTGACTACATATCTTAAGGAATAAGTGGCAAGGCAAGCAAAGCATAGAAGCAGAAGCAGAGGCAACTGACATTTCTTTAAAATGGCATCTTTCTCCTTTTATTGCTTGCTATATTAGGAGAAAAACTTCCACTTAAATGAGCAGTTGAATTCTAAATACTCAGCCTTTTGAAATGATTAGAGATTGCTCAAACACTTCTGTTCACAGTTTATTCATACAAGATATGCTGTCTCTTTAGCACTACAGATGGAACTATTTGCCTAAGCATAAGTTTCTTTCATTAAATATTCAGCAGTAATATGATCTAAACACGTTAACCAGGCTACATTGTTCAGCTTTTGCTGGTGGAAAAGCTCACAGTTGGTGACATTTTTGATATTTCAGTGCAGGAAGCTGTTTCTTACAGATTCCCCATATTGCTAAACATTAATTTATAAATTCAGCAAACAGCTATTTGTAAGTGAAATGCTGTTCAGTGCAAACAGAACTACTTAGCATTAAAAAGAGGCTTGTGGTACTTAAAATGATTTTTCCCTACTTTTCTTCAATGACTGATTTTTATAATCAAAATGAAAAGACTTCTTGCACTAAAATGTACACTCACACACACATATATATATATATGGAATCAGCTCTCAGTAGCAAGCAGGAAAAAATGTGGTTTTTTTTTAGTTTGAAGTTTTTCCCTTACATTTTCTAAATCATTGTTCTAGTCCTCACCATGTAAATGAACTGAATTTAATGAAAATACCTTCAAAAGTCCAAGATCGCAGAACTCAAATCATTACCCACTTTTACACTAGATCAGATAAATGTTGAGGTTCTTGTCTTAAACATCTATTTAATGGCTTTGTGTACACAGTAATTCAGCATTTTTATTCTTAATTAGAAAACCCCTAAAACAGATTATTAATGTATGCATCTTAGTGTGCACATTGTATACTTGTCTCCTATATATTAAACTCTCACCTAAATGACACTTATGAATAAAACGCCAAGATAATCAATACATAATTCTTCTGGTAACATTTCAAGCATTTTTCCATGTTACCCTTAAAAAGACCCTGCACTGATCACTTCTTTTCTTTTCTTTTCTTTTCTTTTCTGTCCTTTCCTTTCCTTTTCTTTTTTTTTTTTTAAAGGAGAATTCAGAAAGAGGTCAATGTTTTGGACATGAGGAACTTAGTGCAATCTTGTAAATCAGCATTAACGTTTATCAGAGAAACTATACTAGATTGTGGTAATTTTTTCAATGTGTAGTTCAAGATCCAGTTATTATATTTGAATTTGTCAAATAACCATCAAATCTTTTTGGTCCACTTTTCAGACGTCCTATGGAGACTCAAGAGGAAACGCTTGTATTCGTCTGGTCTGAGGGCACTTTAGAATTTATTGATGCTACAGATGCCCTTCTGCCATTTACAGAGTATGAATACCGTGTTGAGGCTCAGAATTCCAAAGGTTCTGTGAATAGTTCATGGTCTTCAACACAGACCCTAGAAACTCCACCATCAGGCATGAAAGCTCCCTCAGCACAAGTGATCAGCGCTCATTCTCTGTTCCTAAATTGGACCAGCCCAACTTCTCCTAATGGTGCTATTTCTCAATATCATGTTGTCTATCAAGAAAAACAGAGTGACCCAACAATTAACACTCAGGATGTTACTGCACTAACAGTTCCAGTAAGTACTAGATTAACCAATCAATGTGTGAAGCATCTTCGGATTCAGTTTAAGTATTCAGAAACACTGTGTCAATTTTTGGTCCTCTCTTAGGATTTCTACATGTATTTCAAAAGACCTGTTTATTTAAACAGATCTCAGCTGTTTAATTCTGTGAATTTCAGAAAACCATAAAATATATGAGGGGGGAAATATAACTCCAGTGTCAAAAGCAAGCTTCCTTTGTCTCAATCTGATGTAGGCATCAATTTAAAAGAGATATTCCACCTGCATAGAAGAAATGAAAGAACAATTTAGTAAAGATTTTGTTTCCCCTGGTAATTTGATGCTTTTCATAAGTTTAATCAGTCACTATTGCTTCAGTACTAGCATACATTTTCCTATTTGTTATGCATCAAATGTTTTGGGCTACAGCTTTTGAAATGGTCCAGTGCAAGGTATGCAGTAGCCCTATCGTTATTGCCTTTCACCTCTAACTTTTCCATTTTGAGAGGGAAGAGTTGACCAAAAAAAAAAAGGGGGGGGGAGCAAATCAATAAGGCTGCTCTCCATTCAATTGATACCCATCCAGCTCTTTCTCAGGATACATCCTACCTTCCCAGTTTTTCTTTTTTATTGGCAAATAGACATGCTGCTAATTTCCTATATTAACTCTCAATCTGTGTTTTATAAGAATTCCTACATGATCTGTGAGGGTCTCAGAGATATTTTGCAAATAGATGCTAGAGGCTAACCTTGGCTTTGCAGCATGTGATTTTCCTATATATTTCTTAATTGAGCAAAAGTGATAAGGCACCCAAAAGAAACTTAGTTAAATATTGTCATTACCAATGGGCCATCCCAGGGAGAAGCATGGAGGTAAATTCTATTAAACATAATTCTGGATTGGTGCCTTAAGCTTTGAATGTCTAGAAAGAAGAGAGTCCTACCAAAATCAGATATTTTTCAAACCTTGAAATATAATTTTATCTATGCACATTTACAGTGCATGCTGGTTTAAGCATGATAGTAAAATTAACATTAGCTTGACATCAATGATTTATGTTTGGTAATTAGAGAGATTTGCCTCATAACTCTTCAGAATCAGAAATAAATCAACTACTACAGAAAGAAAGAGCTTTTACATGATACCCATATACTGTAAGTTGCAAAGCTTAATAAACGCAGTAATCTGGAGCTGAATAGATATTATTACCTCAGAAGTGGAGTCTGTGACAATAATGTTTGGCAGATCTTACATTTTATGTGCAACATTGGTGAGGACAGAAAAGAACAGAATATTGATGGGCAGTAAGAAATAAAATAACAGAGAGGAGACTCTTGGGTAAGGATTTTGACCAGTAGTAAGTGGAAGCGCTTAATATAGCTGACTGCAGTTCTGATACTACAGAATTGTATAAATTGTAAACAGCAATTTTCTGAGCATGATAGTATACGTATTAAGTATTTTAATTAATAGCGTTCTCAATGCATTTCAGTTTTTACATTTTTTCTTAGTCGTTGCTTAGTTTTTTTAAAGGGATGTGTTAGAAGACTACTGAAGTAGGTACTGTACATGTTTTCTCTTTAAAACAAGCTTGAGAAAATTTTTGTGACATGTCCTCGGTCAGTGGTGGCGAACCTTTATTGTTTCGCGTGCCAAAAGGGGTTTGTGTGGGCATGGCAGAATGTGTCCACGTGCCCACCCACCCCTGCTGCCCATGCGCA
>JANHGD010000673.1:865735-878028 GCA_027560375.1 Imantodes cenchoa
TCTATTCTATTCTATTCTATTCTATTCTATTCTATTCTATTCTATTCTAGTAGAAATACCATCACTATCATGATGTTTTAAAAATATTTATTAATTATGAATATGTGTGTGTGTGTGTGTGTGTGTGTGTTACTATTGAAATTAACTATTTTACTTTCCTGTCACATTTATGTAATAGTCTCCATTACTGCAACTGTAGTGAAACTTCAATCCTTTTCAGATTCAGTTAGTTTACTCCTATTAAGAGTGTTTTTTAGACATTTTAACGATTTGGGGGGAAACTTGAGGAGGAATGTGAGAGAAAGGACATATAACACTGCTCTCCTACTTTTGTCAATGCCTTTTTTAGAGCACTGTCTCTTTAAAAAAGGGGGCTTGACTAAGGAGGAAGTGTAACAATGGTGGAAAAAGGAAGAAACAGGACAGAACAAGAAGGTAGGTAGGAAAGTAGATAGGAAGGGAGCAGAGCCAAAAGAACTGAATGCACTGGAGCTGAAGAAACAGCAGTTCCAGATGAGAACAATTGACAATCAAGGCCCAGTTCAGTGAGAGCAGTTAGAAGGTGCACAATTGCAGTTATTGTTCCAACAGCCACAGTAATGTCTTGTGGTGCTGTAACTGAGTCCAGCAACCCTGAAATACAATACAGACGTTAGAGGTAGGCAAGGCGGAGAATTTTACAAGAGGAAGTCTTGAATGACACTTCTGAGGAACAGCCACAAAATGTGAATGAAACTCAACATCAAACAGCACCTGCAGACTTCAACAAGCAGGGAAGGAATAGAAGAAGAAAGATACATTCCCGAGACCATAGGAATGACAATGAGGGGGAAAGGTGGGTGGGGGAGTTGAAGAGTTCAAAAAAACAAACACAACAGCAACCATGGAATACATGTGGATAGATGGGTTTATCATCCTTGGCAATTCCCAGAATTGAAATCCACATATATTTGTGATTGAGAAACACCGGAATAAACTATAGGATGGTAAATGAAGTAGAAGCAGATAGGGATGAAGGTAAAGTAACACAGAGTAAAAGCAGATAGAATTCTTGGGATTAAGGATGTCAGCTAAAACACTTTATAGTATCATCTTTATGAGAGGGATCTAGTTTGGAAATACTTTTTAATAGCATTGCTCAGCCCCAGTAATAATTTTTTTCACACTATTGCTTAGACTTTTGTTTTTCTATGTCATCATCTCCCAAAAAAGTCACATAGCAATCTGGAATGGGAACACCCATGAATTTTTTTTTATTTCATTGGAAACTTTTTATTTTAATTGATAATCATCCATTGCTTGAAACTACTGACTGAACAATAATAGATGTAAACATCCAAAGAACAGTAGCTAATGATTTGGATATCGATGTGTTTATTGTCTTAATGCTTCTCTTTTTTCTTGCCAGTTCCTCTATATAAATCTCCATTCATCATAATTGGAAATGTATCCACCATCTTCCTGGATTGGAGTCACACCTTCCTACTGAATGGGCTTCTGAAGGAATATGTGCTAATGGAAGGAGGGCAACGCATCTACAGTGGCTTTGATACCACACTGTACTTGCCAAGGATATCTGACAAAAGTAAGCTTGAATATTCATCTTTAATTTTTCTTTTTAGGGCAATGTATCCTATATGCACAACTTTATTTAAATTACTTACTCCTCCATAACTTGATCAGATTATCATTAAGGCAGCTTGCAATCAATTTCATAATAAAGCGACTTCCAAAAATGTTTCCCCATATCTTAACACTGAGATTCTTAGCCCTTTGATTGAGGGATGTACCGGCTTGTTTTGTTTTGCTTCGTTTCAGTTTCACAGTCACAGCCACAGAATAGCAGACAATGCCAACCAAATCTTAAGAGAACAACATAAGATGTTGGTCTAGGAGTGGGGAAACTTTAACCATGTAAGCACAGAAGCTACCTCACAGGGTTTTTATTGTAAGGAAAAGTAGGAGAAAGTAAGAGAAAGAAGGACAATATTCACTACCTTGAACTCATGAACAAACAAGCTTGGCTATCTATTCATCAGACAGAATGGAAATGGAATTTTAGAGGAAATTATTGAGTAGAGAACACCACTGTAAGGATTCAAGAGATACCTTAAATACATAGAACTGATATACCATAGAAAAGAATTTATTTCAGGACAACTGCTATCACCAAGAAGGTTCACTTCTGCATCAGCATGGAACAGCAAAATACACCACGGAAGATCTGACCATCTCTAAGATCTTTTATATATCTATGAGGTTGCTCTAATTGAAAACGTTGGTTTAGTTAATTGTTTTGGGTTTTTGTCTGCCAACATTAAAACAGTGAATCTAATTTAGTGGCTTTCATGAATCTAATAAATGCAAGGTAGACCAGGTTAGGGACAGACCATCTTTAACAAAATCTATATGTTCGCTAAGAGTGAATACCATGTGATAGTATATGCTCAATCAAAAGAAACTCCAGGCTGCACTACCTATTTTGTTCCATGCTATTTGTAGCTTCCAGGTCAAGCATAAGAGAGCAGTCCTACTTACAACAGTTGACAACTGCATCCTGAAGTTGCCAATGCAAGAATCAAACTATCTCTGACTAAGAATAGATGTGTGAAAGGAGTGTGGAACTTTTTTCCCCTCTCCACCTACCAAACATCCACTACCCCTCGTTTTTAATATTCTTGGATATCTACATCTAGCTTTTGAACATATATACTTTGTAAGAATAAAGACTGGATGGGAAAAAACACAATTTGATGAAATACTACTGTAATAAAAGGATAGTCTGGAACAGATTCTGATGATCATCTCCCATGCTTATATTGATTTTTAAATTAGTGATTAAAGTAGAAACAAAAGTTAAAACTTCAAGGAGCTTCAGTGGTTCTCAGGTTTTGCTAAACTGTAGCATGGGAATAGCAATTAGAAGAAGCAATAATCATTGCTGGTTGTTACTTCTTCCCTTTATATGTGGGGATTCATTTAAATGACCACCAAAGATAAATACACTTTATTGATATTTGGTGGCATACTTCAGGGGTACAGGTTTTAGGATTGCTTCCAGTTCTGGGTTACAAAAATCCAGGTGAAGTTCAATGACAGATAAGAAACAGAAAAAAGTCTTTGCTGCCATCTTGTGGCTATCTGGACTTCTGCATCCCATTAAAGGATAGAACCATATTTTGCAAACTTTCCAACTATGGAGGGATAATATCAATGCATATTATGCCTTCCAAGACAAAATGGGTAGAATTGCTTCTATATAGACATGTATATGAAATGATAATATAAGAGGTACATATAATGCTCATATTTTTTTAATTCTTCATTTCTTTTCAGTTTATTTGTTTCAGGTGACTTGCATCACTGATGTAGGGAATGCTGTAACACCAGTAATCAAGTATAATGCTGCTACTGGATTTGGTAACTACTTTTAAAAAATGGCTCATCATTGTGTCTGGAAGTTGTGTTATAATTATTAGCTGCAAGTATGAAGCGCTTAAATGTTTTATTCTCTTAATTGCATCTATGCATTATAAAATACGCAAAGTGTCTTTAGTGCTTTGGTTCTTTTATAATACAGTTCTTTTTGTCAGGCATAAGATCATAAAAATAGGAATCAAGAATAAATACCTCAATTTTATCCCCTTATACTAACAGTTCTCTTCAGTTCTGATATTAGCTATGCACAAATCCAACTCAGCAAAGATCAGTACAAATAAATGGACACATTGTTATTTTTTTGCAGAAATAATTTTATTTTTAAATTTTAATTTTATGCTTCAATTTGACAAAAATCGCCAATCTAAGGCTGCTTATTTGCATTTGAAGGGAAACTTCCATTTGAATGCAACTAGCAAAGTTTGCAGAAGTAGCTTGTTTTGGCCATGACAGAGTGAGTTGAGAGAGTGTCAAACTCTTTCTGAAACATCTCTGTTCGTGCTTCCAGGTAGCTGTTATTTATAATACAAAAATGTTTATACGTTAACATCGCTGCTGTCTTGTCTGCAAGAATGAAGTGTGCACACAGCTAAGACATTACCTTAAGCTGAAAACAATAGAGGAGACAATTAATGAAAAGGGAAAAGCCAGATTAGCATTCATTTATTCATTCATTTGGTGAGTGAGTGGCTTAGCTGGTTTACTGCCTTGGCATGCTTCCATGCTATTATTTCACTGATACATATATTCCTTCAAAATTCACAAGCTATTGCTTC
This sequence comes from Imantodes cenchoa, assembly GCA_027560375.1. NCBI lineage: Eukaryota > Metazoa > Chordata > Lepidosauria > Squamata > Dipsadidae > Imantodes > Imantodes cenchoa. Next base: position 869,950 of record JANHGD010000673.1, read on the forward strand.
AGGCTTGCATGATCAAATTGTCTGACATTTATCCAGATATGTTTGCAAATACATATCCTTTGCTGAAAAACAAGAACAATGAAAACCTTTTTATACCTTGCCCCACTTATTCATTCCCAAACATCCTCGTTTTATTTTTATTTTTTTAATACCATCATAATAACTGCAGTGGGCATTGTCACACTAATTTCTTTGGCAAGAACGCAGGAAAGCTTTTTGCAACATGCCTAGACCTACATGTATAAACTCACTACCCAATTTCAGCTGTGTGAGATTATTGTGATACATCTGCCTTAATTTCAACACACACACACACAGAGTCTGCCCTCTTCTTCCCAGGGTAGAGGCTGGTTCCCATTGAAAACAGCAATGCCAACACTAAAAACAGAGTCTGCAAGGTGAAAAGTGCTTTGCGTCGCTGACCATTTAGGCACTGCAGCACCTTGAAAATGAGAAGGGTGTGGTGAAGTACCCCCAAATTACAAAACTAACAGAGAACAACTGAATCACATATTTTCTTTCTGAAATAACACATTAATTTCCTCCTGCTTCTCTCCCTTTCTCTCTCCCTTTCTCTTTCTCTCTCTCTCTCCTCTGTCTATCCCTTGCTTGCCACCAATTCTTTTTCTGGATTCCATAGGTCCTGTCTTGACAACTCCAGGAGAAAATAACAAAGGCAACACAAAGCAAGCTATGTTCTACACAGAGTTGTGGTTTGTGATACTAATGGCGATCCTTGCCTTGATCCTCCTAGCAATTTTCCTGTCTCTAATTCTACAGAGGAAAATAAACAAGCATCTGTATTCACGGGAAAGGCCTCCTTTAGTTTCAGTTCAAAAGAGAATGTCACCAATGAATGTCTATTCACAAGGAGAAACCCACATGGTATGGTGCTCTGCCTATGTTTTGCAAATGGATTTTCTGTGAAGTGGTGCCCTGTATTAGAATTGTGTGTGTGTGTGTGTGTGTGTGTGTGTAAACAGATTTGTGGGCCAACGTGGATACACCCATAGACACCACATAAAACCAACACAATATAAATCACATGCTGTAAGACAAGAAATATACAAAGCAACATATAAACCAAGTTAAGACTCCAAAGCCAACTTGTTAATTGCTTTTATTTCTCATTGCCTGTGATAAATTTAAAGGATTTATCCATTGGCAGGTACCTGACAAATCAGGCTGACCTACCTAGTAAACTGGCTTGATGATTTGCTAAAAAACTCCTGCATCAAAATTGCAGGATAATATATATTTCACTGGCTGTAGCTCCTGATTATTACATGAAGAAGCCACAGAGCCAGCCAAATCTCCAAATTTCTTCTCCTACATGCCTGAAAAGAGGTTTAAAAGCCTTTAATGTGTAAGCATTTTCACTGACTGCTTGAAAAGGTAATATTATATACTGTAATATAAAAGAATAAATGCAATTTGAGGGTATTTATCATTTGCTATGTGCCATTTATTAATAAATCACTATGGATATTTGAAAGACATCTAAAATACCCTTTGAAAGACAACAGCTAAGGGCAAACTACTGCTACTAATATAGCAGTGGCTCTTAAACTCCATTATGACTGTGGAATCATTTCCCACATATCACTTCTACAGCAAAGCAGGAAAAAAGTGCTTTATTTATTTACCAAAGGAAGAATAAGGCTGTCCAAGTTAAAAGTCTTTTTATTCCAGTAGCTGAGCAGGTTAAAAAAAAAAGCATGCTTAAAGCATTATGCTGCCAGAAATAGATGATCTGTGTTGCCCTCTCTCTTGCCATAATGCACCAGAAGGCACAACTTAATTATGTGTTTCTCTTAAAATGTGAGGTGAGGAAATGCAATGTGCAGGTAAATGTTTCATTTTCACAGCTTGTGCCCATATTAAAAGCATTTTAAGGAGTTTAGCAAGTCGATCATTTTTATTTAAACATCTAGAGCTTGCTGGTAGACAGTTAAGACTACTCCTCAAGCATTTCTAAGTTTGGGGCTCAAATGGATATCTTAAAAGGAAATATTTGCATTCCAGGAATAGTCCCAAGCTGCCTAGATCAGCTGCTTTCAGTAAAATTACTACAATGACTCAGGTGTGATCTTAAAGGCTGGTTTAGGATTTCTTTGAACAGTTTTACTGAGGTTTCTAAAAGAAAATCTGAGCTTTGGAAACAGGATTCTTTGCTCATTGACTTTATGAATTGTCACATATAAAGAAACCAGATATCAGCAGCACCAAACAGTGTAGAGTTTGTTTTGAAAGGTATGTGAAAAGTCACAAGTAATACATTAAAAATACATCTTCATACAGCACTATAACTTGGTCTGTTGTGTGGATGTTTGGGTGGTTCAGGGTGGGGAATTTGTGGTGGGTGGGGCGTGTTTTTTTATGTGTGTTGGGTCTGGTCTTTAGGCGTTATGTGAATTTCGTTGTATGAGTATATTGTGTATATACATGCAATGACAATAATAAAGTATTAATAAGATGTCCAATGTAAAGAGGCATAAGGAGTGGGGGTCGCAACAGCTCAACAATTAAAGACACTGAGTTTGTCTTTAAAGCTGACTGTCCAGCAACGATCCCTCTAGCGCTAGAAAACGGCATGCGACAATTGCAAACTGCTGTGCGCCATCCTCTAGTCATGTGCGCGGGCGCGCAGGCGCGCAGCCTCTAATATTAGAAAACGGTGTGCGGCAGTTGGAAACTGCTGCAAGCTGTTCTCTAATTAGGTGCGCGGCTGCGCGGCCGCGCAGCGTAGAGGGAACGTTGCTGTCCAGGTTCAAGACTGTCCAGGTTTGAGCCACGTGATGGAGTGAGTTCCTCTTCTTGCCCCAGCTCCTGCCCACCTAGCAGTTCGAAAACATGCAAATGAGAGTAGATAAATAGGTACCACTTTGGTAGGAAAGTAATAGCATTCTGTGTGCCTTGGCATATAGTCATTCTGGCCACATGATGATGGAAATTGTCTTTGGACAATGCTGGCTCCTTTCACTAAAAAAACAGAGATGAGCATCGCCTCCTAGAGTTGGACACATCTAAAAAGGAGAAATCTTTACCTTTTACAGAGGTAAAGCCAGAGCCTGTTTTTCCTACCACATCTCAGGTCTTCTATTCCCACTTTCAAGGCTGATAGCCAAAGTGAAGAAAATTAGAGTTTTAACAATCAAGGTACCCTCTCCTGTGGAAGAACTTCTACCTCCTCATGCATAAAATGTATTTGCTCGACAAGTGATAAGTGTTTATTGGCAGCCACATTATGGACACAGCCTTGGCTCATTTTTCAAAGATATCTTCAAGAGATAAGAAAATTAATACACAATTTAGGAAGAAACTTGGATGCTTTTTCTTTATTCATTTGAATATTTTTCTCTCTCTTTTCTTCATATAAAAGCACTTAAGGATACTAAAAAGACAATTCAAGTTGAATTAAAAGTACGACCACCATTAAAAATAAAATATCTACAGTCCTTAAGAAATTGGATGATACTCTAGATCCATGATGGTGAACCTATAGCCCGTGTGCCACAGGTAGCACACGGAGCTATATCTGCGGGCATGGAAGCTGTTGCTCTAGCTCAGCTCCAGCACGTATGTATCCACCTGCCAGCTGATTTTTGGATGGCCCCACCCAACCACCCCTCCCTTCCCAGGAGTCTCTACACTGCCCATTTTGGATGCCAGGTAAGTACAAGGCTCGCGCAGAAGCTCTGGGAGGGCCTTTTCGGCCTCTGGAGGACCTCCGAGGGGGGAGGCAGTGGAGGCCATTTTCACCCTCCTCAGGCTCCAAGAAAGCCTCTGGAGCCTAGAGAGGGCAAAAAAACAGGCCTACTGGGCCGGAGGTTGGGAAACAGGTCATTTCCACCCTCCGGAGGGCCTCTGGGGGGCGTGGGAGGCCATTTTTGCCCTCCCCAGACTCCAAGAAAGCCTCTGGAGCCTGGGGAGGATGAAAAATGGACCTACCAAGCCCACCGGAAGTTGGGAAATGGGCCGTTTCCGGCCTCCGGAGGCTTCAGGGAGGCCTGCTAGGCCCAAAACAGAGCATGGGGGAAGTCATGCGCACATGCGTGGGGGAGTGCAGGAGAGTTGCGCGCACATGCACAGGGAGCAGGGCACATGGGGCAGCATTGAATTATGGATGTGGGCACGCACATGCGTGCTTTTGCCACCCGAGGAAAAAAAGGTTTGCCATCACTGCTCTAGATGAAGATGATAAAACTATGGGTCTTTGGGAGCATAATAATGAGAGCAGGTTATTTGTAATTTAGGGTTTCAGTTCCCCAGGCATAATTATTTTGGAACCCTAAAGCTATACTCAATTAAACACAAAGGATTTTTTTTAATCTCTTTGTGCTGGACTGACAATGCTCTAATAAACTTTAACCAAGCAAGAAGCAGAAATTTCTCTAACTCAGATGTTTAACTATTGCTGGTCTATATTACAGGGGAAGTTCAGAATCAAAAGGTTGTCTCAAACCTTGTCTCAAACCTCAAAACACCTATGATTTTAATCCCAGTCCTTATGCTTCCTTCCTCCAATTTCATAAAAACCAGCAACAAAATATTATTTATCACTAATGACAGGATAAGATAAAACTCCATTTTAAACTGTGTGTACAGATGCTGTCCAGTAAGTTTTGGTCATATCAGAAGAGACTCTCTTGGACTGCATTTGTACAAAGTGTCAACTTCTATTGTATCTGTCCACTGATGCTCCCTGCCAGCTACATTTCCCCCCCAAAACATATCCACTCTAGTATATAAAGTTGTGTCTGACTCCAGTGGGAGATAATCACCTTCATTTCTCAGCCAAAGGATCCAGCATTGTCCGAAGACATTTCCAGATCATGTGGCCATCACTAGGCGCCGACATATGCTAGACATAGACATTTATGGATGTCCATCTAAGCCAAGCTATTTGTCAACAACTGCTATATACGTTCACTATAATCCACTATCTAATTTCTTCTCTAAGGCAGTCAACAATTGGGGAACATTTATATTTCCAAAATGTTTCACATTCTCATCCCTTCAGCTTTTCTGGTATGGTAGTGGTGGTGGTTGTTTTGTCTTCTGCTTTAGATCAGAAGTGTTCTTGTTCTGTCTTCTAACTTTCACACTTTCTCTGCCTGCCTTCACTTTCCCCCCTTTTATTTCCTATACCTATGATGTTCCCCCTCTTTCCCTGATAATTTGCAACACCAGCCTCCTATTGCTTCTTCTTTACAAGTCCCTGTTATCTCATCTTCACAAGTATCACCGAGCTCTGATAAGGTAAGCCTTTGCAATGCATATGTCTGCATAAACATTTGAGAAAGATACCTTTCTAACGGCCAGGAAGTCTCTCTTTCTCTCTTGCTTTCTGTTCCCCCTCCCCATTAGACTGAAAGAGTAAGCTCAGTTTTATTATCCTTTTCAAGGTCACACAGCATACAGTGCTGATAATTGTCAGTGCTGCTTTTACATCTAACTCAATTACTGCGTGGAATTCGGAACACGACCACGGCAGTCCCATACAAATGCTAGGCAAATTTGTCGGCGAAAACAACAAATTGGCTTTCAGTCACCGTAAGCCTTTACTGCTAACAGCTTTCCTTTCTTTTACATCTTATTTTGTGGGTAGGTGGGTGGGTGCAGGTGGGGAGACTCCATAATGGGGCAATAAGACACTGCAGATCAGAATCACTTTATGTGAAGATATTGGAATTTTATGAGCCTCCTCACTGACCTTCTGGATTACTCAGTTATAAGCCTTTGTTGACGCCTAACCTACAAGAGAAAAATTGTTTTAGTGCCTGAATGATTACAAAAGTTAACACTTTTCTCCCCTTTTAAATCTCAGTTTGAGAGGGTGGCCGAGACATCGGAGTCCTCCCGTAGCGTCACACTCAAAAGCTACACAATGCACTTGGAGGTAGTGAACTCTATTGGGTGGAGCAAGTTTGCAAACATTGACCGTCTTGAATTTTTTGGCATGATGATACCTTGTTATGGGGCTTCATTTGTTGCTGTGTGGTGATTTTGGAAATTCTGAAATTAGGTTGATATGATTTTGAGTATAATTTTGGCTGCGGGGGGCGGGGGAGGAAGCAGTTGGGCAAATGAAGAGTCTTTTGGTTTTATGTTCTGTAATAAATAAGCAATGCAATCAAGTCTGCTTACCTTTGACCGCTGAAAATTAAGATGATGTGCCAGTCTTCATAACATAACTCTTAAAGCACAAAGCATTGGTAATCTATGAGCAGATACTTAAACTTCTCAGTGTTGCAGGCCAAGAGGGGCTCCTTAGACTGGATTGGCAATTCTGCTGGTGATATGTGTGTCTTACATGCTGAAGTCAAACTTGTGATGCTACATTGCAGAAGACTGAGGTTTCCCTTGGGGAGCAATAGCTGAAGGGATAATTGACGTACATAATTGCATTTGTAAACTCTGCTGGAATATAGCCTACCTATACTGTCATCAATTAAGAATGGTCCACAACAAGGGTGTCAAACTCAAGGCCCATGGGCCAAATCCAGCCCGTGGGGTGCTTAGATATTTATATTTGTATTTATTTATTTGTCAAGCATATACAAGATAGAAAATATTGATATAAGCATAAACATTGGCAAGATAGATATATGTAAAATAATAATAATAATAAAGATAATAATAATAAAAGCAAAGTAGATACATGTAACATAATAAGAAAAAGAAATAGGACAGTAGGACAGGGACGGTAGGCACAGTAGTGCGCTTATGCACGCCCCTTAGTGCAGAAATGTGATGCCCCACTTATCAACTGCACTGCTTAAGAATGAATTTTCTGATCCCAATTGTGGTCACAGGCCAAGAAGTACCTGTAGTTAAACAACTAAGGATTGCTATAATGTTGTGATGTTTTCCAGATTTGATATATTTTAATTTTATAATGTAGTTTTCTGTTAATCATAGGGATTTTCATAAATTCTCCTCTAGTGTTTAACTATATGCTACGTTTCAGCATTTATCCTTTTACTGTAAAAATACTGTCTTACAAACAAAATCAGAGAAGGATCCTGTTTGCTTTGGTTTGGTTTGTATGTATGTATGTTTAATATACTAAAAATGCATATCATATTTCTATATTAAGAATCTTGTAACTTCCACTATCATGATGCCATCCAAATTTGTAGGGTCTGTAGCAACTGTGCCAGCTGGAATGTGGGGGCTATGTAGTACAACACATATTAGAGGTCCTGGGTTGGGGAAGGCTTCTGTAAAGTAGGACTGGTAAAAATTAGATCAAAAGTTTATGAAATAATCATTCAGGGATTAATGGCTTTGTAAAATATTCCCTACAGTCTGTTTTGTTAGTTTAATAAACGGTGTTACTGCCCTGATAAAACATCCATCCATAAACCAAATCAATAGTATACAAATAACTTCATGAAAACAGTCTGAAAAAAGGCTGAAATTACACACTATTGCCTAATCTAATGAATATAAAGAAAATCAGGCATAGCACATTATGACAAGCAATATACCAATTATCACATCAACCAAGAAGAACACCTTCTGCACACAAAATCCATACACGCCTTCTATAACTTTGTAAACAACCAACTCAAAGACTGGAGATCCAACCCACCCCTCAAAGGACCAAATGGTAAAGAATATAACGATGAAACAGCTAAAGCCAACATCTGTAACACATTCTTCGACTCCATCTTTGTAAACAGCAATGGCTCATGTCCTACATTCCCTAGTCATACCACAGACACCTGCAACAATCTAACACAAATCTATTTTACAGAAGATAATGTTGGAAAAGCATTATGCAACATAAAATCATCTCTATCCATTGGACCTGACGATCTATGTGCATATTTCTTTAAAAAGCTTTCCACAACCATAGCTGAACCTCTAAGCATAACTTTTGAAAAATCCTTCACGACTAGCCTCTTACCCAACTTATGGTCACTAGCCACAGTCATCCCTATCTTCAAAATGGAGATCCAAGTAACGTTGAAAATTACAGACCAATCACTTTATGTTGCGTCACCTGCAAGTCATGGAATCAATCTTAAATCAATCCATTACCCTTCACCTAGAAATTAACAACCTACT
>JANHGD010000674.1:4218-14227 GCA_027560375.1 Imantodes cenchoa
CGATCTCTAACTTTTAATCTCATTTCAGAAATTTTGTTTTGGAAATTAGAAATCTTGGAGGCCATTTTTATTCTGATCTAGCCATCTCTAAATTTAATTACAAGGTTGCATTTCCGCTCCCCCCCCCACAAGGTAGTTTGGCAAATATAGTATATAGAGTCCTTTCTTGACACCAGTGAAATTATTCAGTGCTGGTTTTTTTATTTTTTAAATAAGAGACTATTGTAAGAAAGAGGTTTTTAATTATTATTTTAGAGTACGGACTCATTTACATAAGCTCTTTGATGTGAAATTCTTTGCTGTACTTCAGAGAACTGTTGCTTCTTCCCTGGAGCCAGTTGTCTTTCTGTAGTTCCCTCCCAGTCTTTCTAAAGCTTGCTGATATTTTTACTCAGCTAATTAGGGAATATTAACATGTGATACTGCTTTACTATTGTGGTTTTTAAAATATAGCTAGATTTTGTTTCATTACTTACCTAGCTTAAGCCTTGGCTTTGAAAAATGCACCAAAGAAAATAACACTCAAATATTTATTAAAAGTCATGCGTATTATTCACATCTAATATCCCATGGAGGAATTATTTAGCTCATTTTAAGAATTATAGCTAAGCTCTTTGCATTGTTATTTATCCTAACCGTTGAAAAATCCATTTATCCAGAATCATGATAAATTCAATTTGGGCGCATGCAATTTTCATCTATACTTTTGTTGTTTTGTTTCTTGTCTTATTTAAGAATTGTTATAAGATTTGTAAGAATTTACATACAGAAATTTATTTTTTTCAGATATCAAAGTATGTTTGTATTTTTTGTATTAAGATCAAAAGGTTCAGATAAGAATGCCACTAATCACGAGGGTAGATGGTGCAAGAGTGCCATCCCTGCTTGTCCCTCCAACCCAGCTTTACATTTGTAGGGCCAGATATCTAGCCAACCTGCTGAATATAGCATCTACTAAGTTCCAGGTCTCCCAGGTAATTATTAGTAATCCTTCCTTGTTGGCCTTGGAGTTGCAGTTCCTGTAACACTTGAAACCCAGGAGAGCAGATCTTGGATATGGACATCTCTTCATCCTTCCCATCCAGTAATACATGCCAGGTATGATCTTTCCTGCAGGACTAAGTCATGAATAAGGATAGATTTATTAGAGATTTAGCAGAAGGCTGAGGCCAAGGCTGTTAGCAGTTTGGCAAACTGGGCCCAGAAATGAAGTAGAAGTGCTAGGAGAAACGAATGGCTTTAAATTTCCAATTATCCCTTTCCTTGTAATAGCCAGCATAGAGCCCCCCCATATATTTCTCTTTCCCTATCTCTACTATAATTTTACCATCATCCTTCATCCCCACTTAAGATTACTTCTCTTCCCCATAGGCAACTTCCTCCTAGGAATCAGAATGCCAGTACTAATAGCAACCCTTCACCACATGAACCCTTCAATAAACATAGAACTCTCCTATTGGGCCCACAAACCAAAACCATTTAGCAATTCCTCATATATCTTCTGCATAAATTTCCCCATTGCATACCTACTTCATTTCCACAGAGCCCACTTTGGCATCATTCCCACTCTCACCACTCGGTGTATAGGACACCCCCCCCCCCCCTTTAAAAGGAATGTCCATTTTTATTCCTTATCTCTCTCTTGATTTAGATTTAGGGATCCGTTAATATTTTGTTTTCCTTTATCCCTCCCCTTGGCAGCCTTCAGACGCGATAGTTAAGATATACAGGCCTTATGATAAATGAGCACATGTTCTTATAGTGAAGGCTCTCATTGCAAGCATAACCTGCTTGTGCCAAGGATTTTTTTTTAAATACACCATTCTTTCTGATCTCATTCTAGCCTTTAAATGTCAGTTAAGCTTGGGCTTCTAATTCTGTTTATATTGTATCAGATATGATTGGATGAGAAGTCTGATCTTTATTATGAAAACCTAGGTCAGGCCTGGTGTGTCTCTTGGAAATGCTCCCTGCCAGGATTTGCTCATAGCACTACCTATGAAACCAGGACTGAGGCAGGGTGTAGCCATTGTCATCTGAGAAATCCTATGGTCTTTTATGTACACTGTTCCAGAGATAACTGTGCAGTTGTCTGTAGAGATTAGAGGACATTGGTGCTTGTGTATCAACCTTCCTCCTGCACAGTAACGTTTCCACCTAAATTGCCCAAGGCCACAGCTAGGCTGGCAGTGAAATTCCCCAAGCTTGAAGTCCTGGAAAAATTTAATCTGCACCTCTGGATGGAGATTAGACAGCTCAGAAATTCCAAGCCGTCATGGATTGGAACCAGTGATCTTTGATCTGATTCGTGGGGGGAAATCACATATTTGACTTAGCTTTTATTGCAGAGCAATTAAATCCAGAACTGGTTACAGCCCCGAGGTGGCATTGATCACATATGTTGACTACCTGTGGCAGGATTGGCATAGGGAAAGGTCCAGAACACATTACACTGTTTTAATTCCATGTGGACCAGTTCTTTTGTTTAGTTAGTATTTCTGAACTTAAAAGATTGACATGAAAAAATACCATAGAATTCAGCCTGCTTCATTTGTCAAGATACAGAAGCTCAAGTCATAGATGTATAATTCTTGTCTGAATAATATATACTAAAATTTAAAAAGTAAGCAGGTGAACAACTACTGCTCCTCCTTCTTCCTTATCACCCTAGTTTACAACAACGTGAAATCACAGCTCTTTAGCTTGTGTCAGACTTGATGGTGTCTACCCACCATGTTCTGCCTCTTTTCCAATGAGTTTGAGCTCATGACGTGGCTGAAATAAGTAAGGTGGAATTTTGTGATTTTGCCTTCCAGTGACACGTCTGGCTTTTTTAATACACTCTATAGTCTGTTTGTTTGTTTGTTTGCTTGCTTGTTTGTTTGTTATCTTTGCTGTCCAGCAGGCCTTCTCTAACACCATAACTCAAAAGTTGATTTTCTTCCTGTCTAGTTTTTTCATGGTCCAACTTTCACAACTGTAGGTCACTATGTGAAATACAATAGTGTTGACTAATCTGCATTTAGTTGCCAGGATGGTATCTTTGCTTTTTCATACTCTATTCATGATCATCTTTGCTGTGTGATCCAGTGCAATTCAAAGTTTTATTTCTGCACTTCGCTGCTTTGATCAATCTGCAATCCTAGGAAACTGAATTCTTGCACACATTTGATCACATCACCATCAATTGTTATTTTGAAATTTGCATTCCTCACAGTGGTCATGAGCTTTAGTCTTTTTGATGTTCAGGAAGAAACCCAATTTCTCTCTTTCTTCCTTAATCCTTTTGATCTGATGTTTCAGGCCTTCTTTGGCTTGTGAGAAGAACGTTTTTTTGTTGTCAGCCTATTGAAGATTGTAGCTGTTTCTTCCTCCAGTCTTTACTCTGATTTTTAGGTCTTCGAGTTCCAGCTTCTGTATGATCATCTCAACATACAGTAGAATAAGAAATGTGAAAGAACTCTTAAAGTTCTGAGAGCTACTTGCAATTTTTCCCTGGGTTTTTTGTATGATATGTATTCAACTGCTGTTTCAATGATGGTCAATTAAATTTCCTGCCACAGTTCTTTGACCATCTTTTCAGAAGTGTCCAGCAGTTCAAATCTATTTTTCACCTCACATGTATGCATGGCAGAGATTTGGGCAATGCCAAACTTGTTTGGTGATGTTTTCTTTTTGATATTGTGTAATTTGACTCTGATCTTAGCCACCAGCAATTCATGATCTAAACTAAAATTGGCACCTGAATATATCTTGATGGCGTGGATTGGACCATCAATGGTTACCTAAGACATAGCAGATCTAATTGAGGTGCAGTTGATTTGGTGAGGTCCAAATGTACAATATAAGTGACACTTGTGCTATTTGAACCAGATATTCATGATTCAAAGTTGAAGGCTGCCAGTTTTTCCACTGAAATCCTCCACTATGCAGGTTGGATTTTTTGGGGTACACTTGCTTCAGAGTTCTTCAATGCTGGCATTGAAACTTCATTTCAGGTTCCATTGCATCACTTGTAGGGACATGATTCTGAGGTCCTTTGCACAGATTCAGTTGGTGTAGATGCAATCATTAACTGTCGAAAAGCTTTCAATTGCTTGAGCAAGTTTCTTGCTTGTGATAAATGCCGCACCATTTGTTTTCCTGGCATCATGTCCTGAGAAACAGTGAATTTCTCAAACTGGAAATAGCCATTATGTGTCCAGTGTAGTTTACTGGGAGATGTCATGGTTTCTGTTAAAAACAACAACAGCAACCCAGCAGTTAGAGATAATGGTAAGCGGTACTTTTGCCACGCTTTGGTGATAAATCGGCTGTGGCAGGAAACCTTAGCAATAGCCAGACAAACAAACAAACAATAAAATAAAATAGCCTTTATTTCTTTAAAGCAGGATTATTGCAATTTGAGGCTGTCATTGAAAACTACTTGAAAATTTAAACTGATACAAAATACAGCAGCCCATATGCTGGCAGATGAGAACTAATTCAGACATTTTTCACCTATACCACAGGCACTGCCTTGCTTACCAGGTTTATTTCAGATAGAAATAAAAAATGATGGTCTTTACCTATAAAGCCTACATGGTTTTTATCTTTTGGGACCTATCTCCTCCAGAATTTAATAATGACCATGTCCTTGAGGAGCAGGTTGTCCTCTGAAATCTGTATAGCCTCCACATTCCTATCGTTCCAGAGAATAACTATCTCTTTAAGAGACCATTGAAGATTAGCTCTAACATTATATTCCTTTCCATTATCTTATGTCCCTTTTATATTTTAGTGGTGGTAATGTTAATCATGATGAGTCAAGTAGGTTACTATATCAAATTAATTCAGTTAAAATGTTGATGGTAATATGAATTTTAATTGGACATTAGCCAATTCAGGTTTTTGGAGAGTGCCAGGATATAAATGTTAACAAATAAATAAATTTTCTCACATAATTCTTGTTCCTCTTTTAAACAAGCAAGCAAAAAAAAAAGCACAGATATAAACTTTATTTTCCATTGCTCCCAAATTTTCAAAAAATTTAATTTGTGTTGTTGAATTTCCCAGCATTTAATAAACAGATGAGCTCAACTTCTGATATTGTAATATTGGCGGTTGTGTGTGTGTGTGTGTGTGTGTTTGCTTTTGAAATGAATTTTTAAAAAATCTAGTAAAACCCAGTGGGGTAAAATTAGTAGTCATTATGCTGCCCTTTGTACCACTGTATATGAGTCATACTGAAATCTTTGCGATACTTACAGTTTGATATTGATAAATGAAGCCAGGTTGAAATTTGCACTTGTTACAGAAATCATTGCCATTGATTTGCTCTTTGAAGCTTAGAGAGGTGGTTCTTTTTAAACTTCCTGGAGCATTTGCAAAAAGTGCATGAGTAGCTTGCATGCCGTGCATTCTGCAATAGCTGCCAATGTAGGGTGAACTAAGGACAGAATCATAAAGACCAAGATTTTTATGCCTATGGAGACCTCAGATCTATATTTTAGAAACAGCTGCTCTCGCAAACTATGAACCATTATGTTTTTGCCAAAAACCAAACCCATTTGTCATTTCCGTTCTCCTCGTGGCTACTCATCAAGGTATTTAGGAATGAAAACTTTCTCTTAAATAGCAGCCAGCTGCAGAGCTCATTCACTCAGGGAAACCACAACTCAGTGTTTATGGTGTCAGAACTGATCACTGTACAAGTGTTTGTAGTGTCACAAGCATGGCCCACAACTCAACTGAGTGAGTCAGACAAGAGGAAAGGAATGCTTCGAAAGTTCCTTTTACAAGACAACAAGTATCTTGTTAATCATCACTTCTGATCTGACTGGATCTTTTTAAGGAAGTATAACAAGCTTTTACCAGCAGTAGTATGTAGGGTTGTTTTTTAAAGGAACAAATACCATAGAACTAGAAATGAATTGCATCTGTTGTATTATTTGGAGGGGGAGAGATAATTAGTACAATTTTGAGACTTTATCTATTTTGAGCCTTTTATCTATTCCACTAAACTATTATCACCAAAGCTTTGGTTGAATATGATCAGCCTACAATATGGATATAATCCTTGTAGAAGGTTGGGATATAATTCTGCTACATACCTGTTGCAGCTTTTCATCTAATAGAATAGAAATGTAGAAATCTCGCCACAACCTTTAACAGCCTCAAAAAGGGTTGTTTAGTAGCCTGGTTGAAATTAGCTACATTTTTAACAAGCACATAGTGCAGTGATGGCGAACCTATGGCATGTGTGCCCCAGGTGGCACACACAGCCATATCTGAAGGCACGCGAGGCGTTGCCTTATGTCAGCTCCAGCGCGCACATGGGTGCTGGCCAGCTGATTTTCGGCCATTTTCGCTCTCTCCAGGTTTCAAGAAAGCCTCCTGAAGCCTGGGGATGGCGAAAAACAGCCCAATGGGCCAACTGGAAGTTCGGAGGCTTCAGTGAGGCCTGTGCACATGCCCGAGGGGCAGTGCGGGGTTGTGCGCATGCAAGGGCGAGGGCATTGCATTATGGGTGTGGGCACGCACGGACACCCTTTTGGCACCCGAACCAAAAAAGGTTCTCCATCACTGACATACTGTCTGAATCATACTTTTACTGAATAAGTAGATTTTTTTAAAAAAATCAAGGTTTTTTTTTTTAAATAAATGAAATGAATTATTTAAAAACAAAAATAATTCATTTTCTTTTCAAGTGCTTCCTCTGCCCCTCAAAAATGTAAAAGAATAATTTTATAATAATAGTGCTGTCATGTTTTAATTTTGTTGTAGATGGGGAGGTTATATAAGATACATCTTATAGCTAATCCATTTATTTTTAAAATAAATATTCTTATTTTTATCCTTTTATTCAAGGAAATATATAGAATTCTGATTTCCAGGCAGGAGCATCCCTCTTATTTTTCAAACTGTAAAGTACATTTATCTGTTGGAAAAAAGATGGACCCCACTGAAATCCTGACAAGTGTTAAATTGCTTGTTCATCTGTGGATTACTTGCAGTTAATGGTTAAAATTATTGGTTCTTTAAGAAAAATTGTAAGACAATTCCAATTTAAAAATAGCTCATAACCTCATGTTTATAAACTTTAAAAAGATAAAGTGTCTTTTGCAACACAATCACTTTAAATAAAATTGTTTCTGATGTAATTTTTCTAAAAATTTTGGTAGAACCTAAACAGGTCTACTCTGCTTTTTAGAATTCTTGACAATTTATTCAACTTGAACATATTGTTTTTTTCTGTTGGAAACTGATACTATTGTGGCCTTTCACAATTGTTAGAAACTTTGCATGAGATAGTTGAGATGCCTAAGCTTAGAAGGAAGATTTAGAAATGAACATTAACATTTGATGCAAACTGTGGAATAATGAACTTGAATGTTGTATTTTGTGAAACACAGGAGGCTCGCCCTAAAGAATTTAAGATGGAAGTCTTTGTATTTTAAAATCTGAAATAAATAAATACATAAAATGAGATTAATACAACACAAAGCTCAATTTCATATATGTTAATTCCAAGATAATGTTTATAAAGGGGATCATGCAATTGTTTTGTTGGTGGATATGAGTTTGAAAGTTGAAATATAAACTCACATGGTCTGGATATGTATCACTACTGCCACATGTGGGGCTAAATTCCAGTGGGTTATTAATATGTCTTTGGATCAATCTTGTTGATTGAGGATGTTCTGTTGGCTACTTTCCCAACACTTGGAATTTATCTAGGCATCAAGAACTGTAGATTTTATATTTACCAGGGCTGGCCAAAAGCATTAATCTTAGAAGGACAAGTTTTTACTGACGTGCAGCAATGAATTTCTGATTTATGGCTTGTTTGCATTTCAATTGATTAGTTTTTGTTAGAGAGGGAAGAGGACATTTGAGCAATCTGAACTGATACCCAGGAAAAACGTTATTTTTTTAATGTTACTTTACAACATTTTTATTTTAAAGAGATAGAGTAATTAGTTCTCTTACTTAAAATATTTTAAAGAAAAAATAATATTCATCTTATACTATGCAGTTCATTATTTACAGTTGAGTCAATTTACTTAATTTTAAAAGAGAAAAAAGACATGAATCACAGAACCTAATATAAAGAAACTGAATGTTAAAATAGTCTTCCTTTCAGATTTCATGACAATTAAATATTTGTGCAAATAAGATAAAGTTCAAAGCACTGAATAACTGACAAAAATTCATATATATTTCCATCCTTACAATGTTAATTATGACTTTTTCCAGGCATAAGTGTAAACAATATTCATTTCTTTTGTCCTTTTGTTAGATCTTTTAAACAAAATTAATTCATGAGGCAATTCCTAGTGAAGTCTTGCCTGATAATTTGACTCCTCCAGTGCCACGACAAGGCAGTCCAGATCATTCTCAGCAGTCCTGTATTGCAAATCTGAAAGTTGTTGAATTCAAAATATGCTTTACATAAGCCAGGCTAACATTGATTTCAGCTGCTAATTCAAAATGTGCAACCCTTGGGAGCTAATGAACGAGGACAAGGAACCAGAGCGTTACCAGTATGATGATCCCATAGATCAAATCTCTAGACATCGATCTCCATAGAAAATAAGCATTAGTCTCTCAGTACCATATTTGGAAACTTGTCAGGAAGTATCAGAACTTTTGTAATAGGTCTGCAAGGGCTAGGTAGTTTAAGAAGATATTGTAACTGGTAGCATTAAAATCTATGAACTAATTAACTAGGATTATTTTGTCTAGCTTTTGACAGTGGTTCTCCATCAAAGTGACCAGATCAATTTCTGTTAATAATTCAGATGAGAAAATACGCCGAAAGGCCAGTAATTCTCTCCTCTCTGCCACAATAATGTCACTGCATCACTTGGCACATTTCCTACATCCCTCAAAAATACAAAAAATGCTAATTAATCAAAAGAAGTTGCCAATTCCGGAAGCATGCTTGAACAATCTATGCTTGCTTCATAGGTGAATTTAAATGTTTTTTCTTACACATGCTAATGTCAATTGTATGTATCATTATTAAAGTTTATTCAAAATTAGAAATCACTTGCTATCTTTTTATTTTAATTGACGCCCAAAGAGGACCCAACGGTAATTGAAAGAAAAGGTTCACATACTTTTTGCCGCTCACAGATTTCTTTATTCCATTTATTTGTAGTATTGGATTCTTTTTCCTCAATAAATCAATGAACAGGTATAATGTTTTTGATTCATTTGTTCAATTGGTTTCTCTTTATCTGATCTCAAGACTTGAGTGAAGGACAGATCATGATTTAGGTCACATTTATGCACAAATGTTGAAAATTCAAAAGGGTTCACAAACTTTGAAGTATTAGTGAGACTTTAGGGGGAAGGTATGGAAAACTGAAGCTATCTCCAGGAAAGCTGACAATCATTGCAAAGACTAAAGAACTGGTGAGCCGACTGTTTCCTTGGAAACTCTCTGGATAAAGAGGATGAGAGATTGCCCACATAGGCTCCCATTGGTTGCTCCCTACGAGGGAACACCAGGGCAGTGATTTTTGGTAAGTTTGAGCTCTTGGAGATGACAAGATTAGCAATCTTGCTCACAGACATGGTGAAGACTTTTAAAGGTCACTAAATTTGCAAGCCTCACTTTGTGATCACTTTTGAAAATCGTTCATTAACTAATAAGTTGTTAGAAACCTTCAAAACGACGAATTTGAAAATGCTGGGTGAGTCTGCCTTTAATCCTGAATGAAAGAAAACTTTTATTATAAGCGTTAAGAAAAATCTGAAATAAACAGCAAAAAGCTAAATAAGATTTTGATCTTAGAAAGTGATAAACTAAAAGGCCAAGATAAAATTGGAATATTGAAACTTTTATGATACATTTTAGGAATAAATTATAAAGTACGAACAGGTTCTCATGGGAAATCTATCCTCTTTTGTTTTTTATAAGACATGGATAAATTATGCAGAGCTAGTTTGATCTAGTAGTTAAGGCACTAAGCTAGAAGCCAAGAGATTCCCAGTTCTAGGCCCACCTCAGATATGAAAG
>JANHGD010000674.1:89896-101615 GCA_027560375.1 Imantodes cenchoa
ATCTATGATAGAATCCCTATGGCCATTATTGAATAGTTTAAAAACAAGCAGATACTATCACACATTGTTTACATAATAAAAGTTAAGGAATTGATAGTCTTATAACCAGAAGAGAATGCCAAGGAATTACTCAGTTTGGTTCAATACAGCACTATTGTTCTTGCATGTCAACATGTCTCTTCATATAGATATTACCTCAAACATGTAAGTAGTGACTGCCCCTAAATAACTTTAACTGGCTCATCTAATCTTCACTATGGAAATGTTTGCTTTCTATGGTTTCAGGTGACTTCTGTACGGCAAGAATATGAAACCAAACTGAAAGGTCTAATGCCAGCATCCTTGCGACAAGAACTGGAAGACACAATTCTCTCACTAAAATCTCAGGTAAAGATTTAATTTTCCATTTGTCAGAATAGTACAGTAGCATGTAATCTAGGATTTGCTAGTTCAAAGAGCTGACAAAAATATCCATAGCATGCTGGTGTAAGCAATGGAGTTTGACAATTAATAGCTCATCATCTCTGCTTCTGAGTTGGTTTGTTTTTTTCCTCCCTCAGCTAGTTCCAACCTTCGCCCACAAGAGTTCAATTTTTTTTCTCTGCACCAATATAAAGAGAGACGTTTTAGCCTTTTTGATCTCTTAAGTGATGAAGGTTCTAGCATTTGATATTTAAACATGAACATAATTTTTAAAATTTGATAGTTTTTGCATAAACATCTTTTGTTTTTCAAGCATGCATGGTTTCTGTAAAAAGACATTGGTGCATTGGGGAGAATAATTTGTCACTGTTTACTATTGCCTGTGCATGCAGCAATGGTGGGATACAGACCTGAGAAAGAGTGGGGTCCCTAATTGTGGTTTGTGCAGTTACATTTTTCAGTCTCTTGTTGAACAAGCAAACATTCCAATACCGTGATTCTTCTTGAAGTCCTCTTCAAGCAAGAACGTTTAGGAGCCACTTGTTACTTAGAATAATTTTGCTACCCTGACATTCCTTTAATACCAAAGGTTTTTAGAACAAGATCAAGTGGATGACTGAGTATTTATTAAATCAATTCACACTTTATAAGGTAATCATCAATAAAAGTTTTCTTTTGCAGTAGATGTATTTAGTAAAATAATAGTATGACAGATATGAACCGGTCATCGGTAACTTCCTGCAATTACGAAGACATTGACAGGAACCCAGCTAAAATCAAAGACTAGGAAACCTTCAGTAGTTCCATTTTTCCAATTCATATAGTCTCAAAAAGGGTTGTTGTTATTTCATTTTTCATCTGGAAATGGTGCACTTGGATTTATCACCTTGTAATACTATTTCTAAAGGAATTGCCATGGCAAATGAATACCATCCTCCCTCTTGATAATGGCTTTATGGGTATTGTTGACACTACCACTGGTTTTGAGAAGGAATTCCTACTGGTGCTCAGGTTCATCCAAATAATAAAAGGAAAGAATGGATTATCTAGGAAATTGGTTAATAATACGTGTGACTTATGACTGGCATGCAAACTTACCATTGTTAACAACTGAAAAATCACCAGCTTCCAGTGAAGTGAATTTGAGGTTGAAATTTTATTTCAGTCTTCAAAGCTTTTGCTAGCATACATAACATTTCAAAGGAGTAAAAGTAACTCCAGACTTTTAAAAGTGAGTGCTCATATACAAAGCATAGCTCGCAGCTGCCTGTGCAGTGAACTACAATATCCAGCTACAGGCTGTTCTCTTAACAGCTTCTGAAGCACAGGTGTCTTCTTTGAAAATTGTTGAAATTCCTGTTTCAAAAACGTCAGCCAGAAAGAACAGTGGAATCCTTGCACCTGTCAGGGCTGTGAATTGTTCCAGAGGAATGAGAGGGCTTGGTTAGGTAAAAACACCAACAGAGCAGCAGTAACAACGAACAAATAGGAAACATTCACTTCTCAAACAAAGCTTTGCTTATATTTAAAATATGCTGGCTGCCTCCAGCTCCTCAATTTTGAGGCCTTTCACTGTGTTCTTTGTCTTCTATCCTAGCACTTTGCTAATGAACTTTTATAGCATGCTTATAACTTTATTTTTCCAACAAAGAGTTTTTGACTACCCTTCAAAAGTAGAATCTTATGTTTATGTCTCACAAAGACATGTGTAATCCATTAATGTTGATGCTTAAATTGCAGAACTCGGTATTCTTATGCCAGTCTTCAGTTTTGAAATCTTCACATTTCTTGTAAACAAAATTTAGGGATTGCATTTTTCCCCAAAATGTGTAATACCACATGAACATAGAACATGAATGGTATTCTCAGAAGATGAAATGCACTTGATCCCTATTTAGGCTGTTTGACATTGGGACATCAATCCCTAGATTATCAGGCCATAAACAGGGCTTAAGCAATATATCTGAGGAACCGCAAGCAGATATATTTATACGTCTGTTATATACTAGAAGCTCTTCAGTCACAACAGCTGTATTTTCTAGGTAAATTTTTTACGAAAAAGAGCATCGATTCTACAAGATGAACTGAGCACATATCGCACCAGAAGGTAAGCTAGTATCTTCTATTCCGATTGTTAGCTTGCTTTTAGTAAGCACAGCTTCTTCAAAAAGTTGTGCATCTATAATTTTGTAGTTTAGTAGGTCTCAAACAGCTGGCGGGTACGTCTGATCTCGGCCTTGCTTTAGCATACCTGAGACACTGGCTCAATTTATGGTTACAGGGCTATGAAGTGTCGCCATCTTTTGAGATAAAATACAATGATACAGTTTATAATCTTCAAGATTGTATCTTTAAAGCCCAAGATCTTTACCCTCCTTGGCTTTTTTTAGATTGTCCTCCTGTTATGCAAAAATATGTACAACTGTTGCAATAATAGCCCAAAGGTGCTTTGTACTCTTTGAAAAGAATGACTCACAAGAGTGGTTATGTCACTTCAAAGTGATGTCACTGCTTTCTTTTTCTTTTCTTTTTTGCAAATTAAGAAGAGTCTTGACTTTTGCAACATTTCTGTAGGGTTATAAGATATGTAAATACCATTTAATTAAACTGATAGAAGGCATGATTCTAATTTAAAGCTAGATCACCTCTACTGAATAGGCCTTTCCAGAGACGTTTGCCACACTTCAATTGTGTTGCAAGATCTGTGCATAAAATTCTGGTCCAGTTTAAACCTGAATATTTTATGCACAAACAATTGTAGCTTATAGCCCTGGGATTTCCTGTTAGCCTCTCATCTAAGTACTACTGGTAAGAGTTTTGATCAGGATCAGTCCAGGTCACATAAGTACTGTCATCTGCTCTGATGAAACTTCAGATCTTAACTCCCTAATCTGCTTTCTGGTCTTCAGTTGTTTTCTTCCTGGTAACCATAGTTTCCCAATTGAAACCATAATTGAAAATTATTCTGAGTTAATCCAAGAAGTCTTTCATTTTAGTACTTAATATCTGTGTAGTGGGGCATTGTTTCCAGGAAGTGAGAAAGAATTTAAAAGATGTTAGGATTGTCTCTTGTACAAAATAAAAGGATAATTGATGAGAATATTTTATTCTTTAGGTAATTACTGAAGGTGATGGTTTGATTCAAGTGTCGAATGGATTTCTTTCAGCAGGTTTGAAGATTTGGATCTTTTGAATTAATCTGGGAGATCAGTGATTGTTCTATAAAATTAGACTGTGTAATTAAGGAATAAAAGTACACCCCTTATTCATTACAGTATTTTAAGTTACTACACATTTGAATCATTTTATCATAAAAAAGATTCTATGTTTTTGATATATTCACTATATATACCTTATTAATTTACATATGAAAAACATAATTTTGTTTGCTTACATTGCTTTTGTCCCTTGTTTCATAATGCAGTTTTTTAAAATACATGCTAAAATCAAGTCCTTATTATATTATATTGTCCAAAACATGTTAAAACCTTTTTGGTATTCCTTCATGTTCATATGTTACATTATTAAAATATTTTTGTACATTTTTGTTTCAATATTATTTCTGTTTTCAACATCTTATTTACTGCAAAGGGTATCTGCAGCCAAGTATAAACGTTTACAAAATTCTTTTGTTGTGGTTTGTATGGCAGGATACACCTTTTAAGTCTGCCGATTGTGCACATTGTTTTGGCTGCTCAGTTTGAATATGAGTAGTAAGAATACATATTTTATTCTGGAATGGGTCACTTCTCAATAATGTGGTATAGCATGACAGCTAAGACTGTTTCACAAAGTGGACAGTAAGTTCTTTCTCCTGATCTCCCTCTTAATGTATATAATTATATGGTTTGTTTCCTTGTGCCATTCCCATTTAGTGTACTTTTGCTATTTCCAGTGTCATGCATAGCCATTAATTACCTGATGTGATTGGAAAATAGCAAGCTCAAAAAAAACTATTAATATTTCCATTACAAGAGACTGATTGCATGATTGCATATTTCCACGAGGCCCCCACATCTTCTGAAACCATTAAGTGAGAAAAGGCCACATTTACTAGATTTTAAAATCTAATGCTTAGTTGAGTGATAAAAGAAAATAACATATTAAATAAAAGCCTGTTTCTGAGTATATGATATTGACTCTAAGGAGGAATTTATTTAGCCCTCCAACATATATAGATGTGGTAATTAGACTTTTTTTGTCTCTCACAAGTGGAGTAACTCTGTACAAATATTAAAATATCGAACTTTGGATTGCCAAGAATTTTGACAAGAAGATTTGAAGTATAGTTCTTCTGGAAAACAGTAATTATAATATTTTAGTGCATTTGGCATTCTTACATGTTCAGAGTACTCCAGGTGCCTTGTCCAGTTGTCTTTCTTACCATCCTATAAAATGAATGACAATTATTATCTCCTGTTTTGCAGAAAGGGGATAAAGGGAAGCTTGCCTAAGGTCACGTCATTTGTTAATGGCAGAAGAGGGTTTCACATCAGGAACTCCCTGATTTATGAATTTTAGTTATAGCATTATTAATATTTTCACTTACTAAGACTGCCTATGGCATGTGCTAATTTCAGAAAGTACAGTGGAAGTCAAAGACTGCTTTGCATATTAATTCTTCAATAGTAGTTCTGTTGGTGAATTCCTTATCTTCCGCAACTGAGTTTCCCTTGTTATTTCCAGCTATACTCACTGCAGAATCGAATGAGCATACAGATAGCCTTCAACTTACGACCACAACTGAGCCCAAAATTTCTGTTGTTGAGTGAGACAGTTGTTAAGTGAATTTTACGATCTTTCTTGCCACAGTTGTTAAGAGAATCCCTGCAGTTGTTAATTTCAGTAATATGGTTGTTAAGTGAACCGGGCTTCCTCATTGGCTTTGTTTGTCAGAAAGTTGCAAAAGATGATCACATGACCCCAGGATACTTTTAACTACAGTTGCCAAGCATCTGAATTTTGATCACATGACCATGGGGAAGCTGTAATAGTTTCACACTGGTTCGGGCAAACCGGTAGTTAAGATTCTGCATAGTTCGATGAATCAGCAAATCTCACCACTGGCTGGCCCCGCTGCCACCCATATTTTGGCCTGTTTGGAGTGGTTTTTTCGGCCATTTTCAGGCCATTTTGGGGGTCGTTTTCAGGCCGTTTTTCAAAAATGGCTTGAAAATGACCCGAAAAACAGCCTGAAAATGGCCAAAGAAATGACAAAAAAACAGTCTGAAAAATGAGAGGGGGGGGCGGCCAGCCAATGGTTTGGATTAACCCCAACGGGCTGAATCCTACCTCTGCCTTTGAGGCGGGAGGTCAGGCTGGTTGTGATGAATAACGCCACCCACCCAATCAAATGACCAACCAGCCATGCCTACCCAGCCAGAAAACCGGTTGTTAAGTTATTCAAGTTCCACCACGGGTCATAAGTGTGAAAAACCATCATAAGTCACTTTTTTCAGTGCCATTGTAACTTCAAACAGTCACTAAACGAACTGTTGTAAGACTGGGACTATCTGTACCTATAATGTAGTATCCAGGATTCACACACATGAGGGAAAGCCTACTAAGAACATGACCCCAGAATAAGAATTCTAAGCACTATGAGCAAGCAAGGACTATTAAATTAAAGGTTTAAATGCAATTTAGGCATCCATGGCTATAAACAGGGATCCAGTTCGCGGCCTTGGACAGCTAGTAACGTGGCCCCACAATATTGTAAACTTTTAACATCATTATTTGATTTTATATTATAAAACTATCTTATATGTTTTTATATGTGGCCCAAGATAATTCCTCTTCACACAGTGTGGCCCAAGCAAGCCAAAAAGTTGGGCACCCATACAATAAATGATACTGATTTATTCTGTACTGCTTTATAGAAAGTGTGTTCCTTTGATTAACTATAGCATAGCTTGCCTTTTAATATTTCTAATTTTGAATTAAGGGTGAACATACCTCGGTGCAGATGCAGGATGACATTTTGTAGGATACAGTTTGGAGCTTATCATTTAGAGATTTTTGAAGAATTCCTTCTTCAGCCTCAGGAAGCTTGTAGGTTAAAGATATAAACTGAAGCTGCAGTGTAGGCATTTTGAAGACCGAGGGCACCTGATGCAGGAGATGACCAGGCTGAGCCCGAGGGTGGGTTCAAACACATCATCAGTTTGGAGTCTCTGCACCCCCATAAAAGACCTAAATCCAGCCTCCCCCTTGAAGTCTATTGACCTTTACCTTTATTGTATCACCCATTTGCCTTATAGTTCAGATTCTTGTGTGTGGGTAGCATGAAATAAATTTGTAGAACTTTTGAATTCTGTCTTGATTTCTGAAATCAGCAGAGATTAAAAACCTAGGGTTGAGTTGAGCAAACCAAAATTTCTACTCAATATTTAAATGAGAAGCCAGGGTAATTGTTGAATGCTTAAGTAAGAGGAAAAGCAGGGACATTTCCCAAGGCCATCAAATGTGCTAAAATGCCTCAAACACCAGTCAAAACCATATAAACTGGTAGCCTGTGGATTAGTTCGTCTAATTTAGGCCAGCCTCAATCTGCCACAATCATGTATGCCTACCCCTGCTTTAAGGTACCTAATCTCTTATTCATGTACACATATGCACACTTTTCTAATTAGGTATCGCAAATTTAATCCCATTATTTTCACACTCCTATTAATAGGTCAGATCGTCCATTACATTCTGGCTGTTGAATTGTTTCAAGAACAGATTATTTAGTTCTGAACAATTTTTCTTTCCTGGAAAAGTAATTGCTACAGTGATGTTATCTATACTTTTTGTGAGTTTCCATATTATTTTCCTGTTCGTGGTTTTTTGAATGTGTGTGTGTGTGTGTGTGTGTGTGTTGAAATACCCCACCTCTTTTTGGGATATGTAATGTATATTGATGGCTTAATTATAAGATGGGGGTTTATTTTTTTGCCTCCTGCAGCAGAACTGATGGGCTGTTTTTATTAGTTGTCCAATTCTCTTTTTAAAAAAAACAACTTTATTAGTTCGCGCTGTGTTCAGACTTGCCCTTGGTAAATAAGGTTCTAACACTGACAGAAAGAAAATACTTGTGATTGCTTTAATAACTAGGAAAGGTTACACTAAAAATATAGGGCACCCTTGATGCTAAGTAGTTCTAACACATCATACAGAAAGAGTATGGATTCTTTTTTTAAATACTGCTCTGCCTTTTGAAATCTCAATATGCCACAGGCACGAGCATCAGATCTGGCTTTGAAAGGGTGGGTGGGAAAAGGCACTAAGAACACCAAGCTGTAGGTGAAAAGATTTTGGAACACAAGGTCATTTTAATTCATCCTTTTCTCTTTTAAAAAGTCTCAGCTTTGATATTTTTGCTGAGAAAAAATAATTCCTGCTTAAATTGTGTCATTAAAGACAAGTTGCCTCTTTCAAAGCACATTATCAAAGAATGCTGAAATTGCAAGATACTGAAACAAAAATTTATCATTGGTTTTAAGTATGGTAACCAAATACTTTCTTTAAAATCCTTTGTGCTGGTGTTGTTGTTTTTTCTATTTACTCTTTTTAACTACAGCATTTTAATAACAAGACGTGTCCTATTTACATCTCATAGCTCAAAAGCCATTTAAATTGCAAGTTTCTTTTATTTCCAGCATTGTTCAATTAATCTTGTAAGAGAGAGGGTCTTTTGACTCCTTTTTAAGCATAATCTTTTCAGCAAAGATTTCTAAACTTTACAAACATGACAAAAACAGAATTGGTTAATTTATCTAAGTGCTATTTCCAGCAGATCTCTTTAATGACCTTTGGTAATAATTACTTATGAAATTTAATTGGACATCCAACATCCTCTTTCAGACGTTTATCAATGTTTTATAATCTTTTCATTCTTTTCTCTGAATGTGAATAATCAGTGTAACCAAAAAAAAAAAAAAACCTTAGAAGCATAAGTTATTTAAAGATCTATGACTTCCAGAGTGCTTTGATCTTGAATGCTATTTTTATTTTGTCATGCCATCTTTCATGATATCTATTCAGTTCTCTAAGCACATTACTTATTGTAAAGACAGATACATTTTTGCACATTTCCTTAACTTTTCCATTCAAAGTGGATGTTATAGAGGCTATGTACAGTGATGGGAAGGTTTTTCAGCGAAGTGGCATTTCTTTCTGTGTCTGTGAAGATTCTCAATCATCCAGGTCATGGTTGTCCCATTTTCCAAAAGGCAACTGGACTTTCTTGGGTTTTTTCTTTGAAAACATTTTGCTCCTCATCCAAGAAATTTCTTCTGAAAAAGCTTATTGGATGGAGAAGCGAAAGGTTTTCAAATCGGAAAAAGCACTTTTGGGACATTCCTTTGTTTGTTTCAATTATGACACCGTTCTGAAAAGGATTAAAGTAATCTGAAGTAATCCCTAATGTTATAGTAAAAAATGTCCAAACCCATGTTTCTCTAGGACAATTCCACATTAAGGATGTGCAGGTGTATGAAACCTCTGATTAGAGAGGGTGGAATGTTTGGGGAAGAATAAAAGGAAGGAAAAGAGGCAAGCACCCAGAGTTGCTTTTCAGAGTGAGATGGGTGGTATATAAACTTAATAAATAAATAAGGACATATTGTATATGCAGGTGCCTGAGTGTCTCCCATCTTAATTCACTCCTCTCATGGCCCACTCACTGATTTGTATCCTATGTATAGTATCACTATGTAATAAAATGCTTTATAAGACTGTATTTGTGAGTGCTATCTTGTAATCTTGCTGACAATAGAAAATGGAAAATCGAGAAATGATATAAAGTGAAAGAAGATTCATGTGCAAAACATTTAAGGAATTAGGGGGGGAAATGTTTTCCCATCAGCAATATTGTCCTAAGTTACAAATTGTGGCCATTCAAGTGATGAAGTTTGTAAAAAAAATTTATTTATCCAATCAGGGTATTCAAGATTTTATAAGGGAATTAAATGTAAGCTTGACCCTGATTTTCAACCAACCAATCTTGAAATTAAAACTAAAAGGAATAAATGATAAAGATTGTGAGTGAAAAGAAAACAAAATAGTATGCTTGTTGTGTCTATAAAACTAAGAGAAAGGTGAAGGGTGTAGATCTGATAAGAACATGCACTGAAATAAGATATAAGTTTAATTATGAATGGAAACGCTAAAATGGCATTCAAAAAGTACAAATTAGGGTCTGTCTATTGTGGATGCCTAAGAAAGTGGATGTCTATAAGCCTGTGATAGTTGGAGGTTTACACTCCAGTTAATGGTGATAATGGAAGAACCAAAGATTTTGGTGGAAAATTGTGAATGAATGCAATCCAGGGCAAAAATGTTCTGTTAGTGCCATATTCACTATTTTCTTATTTTGAATTTATATAAAAAAACAATTGTACCCGGAAAGAAAGAAACTTCATTGTAGTTTACAGAAAAGTAACATTTAATTTCATATCATGCAGAAGTTGTGTCAGTTTCTGTTTACTTAGACATTCATTAACACATTAAAAAAATAGTCAGGGTGCCTAAATTCTTGCAGAAGATGCAAAAATGATTGTTTATAAGAATATATTCCGACCCTCTTTATTATGCAAAGAGAAAAGGGGGAGTGTCAAGAAAAGCAAGGTGTTGAATGTAGTTGGAATGTAAGTAGTATGGTGTGGGAAAGCAAGAACAAGTTAAGAACAAATGGTGCTAAAATGCAGGCTGAATATCAAAATGAGTGACTGGTATGAAAGAATAAGTTGAGGTGGTTTAGTCATATAAAGAGGATAAATGAGGTCATTTAGAGAGGATAACTAAGGATCAAATCACACATTGCAGCATCCGCACAATCACATGATCAAAATTTGGACATTGGCAACTGGCCTGTATTTATGATGCTTGCAGTGTCCTGGGGACATGATCTCCTTCTGCGACCTGACAAGCAAAGTCAATGGGGAAGCCAGATTGACTTAACAACTGTGTAACTAACTTAGCAATTAAACTGTCTCGTTTAGCAGTGGAAATAAGAGATAACCTTTATTGCCTTTTTTTTTCTGTGAACACATTGGCATACATTAAAAATGAAATTCTGATGTGTGCTCTGAAAAGAAAATCAATATATACCCATACACAGACATGCACACACATATACTTATGCTGCGCACACACACACACAGACATCACAGTCCATTTTGAAATACATAGTGAAAAAAAAACCAATCTTGAGAGTTAACAAGGTTAATACTATATGGTACAAAGTTATTAATACTATGTGGTACAAAGAAAATTTGAGCTTGTGGTCGTAAGCCAAGGACTACCTGTAAAGAATAAGTCAAGAGAAATGGTTGAGATGATGAGATATTTAAAAAGAAGATTAGAATTTTAGAGAATAAAATTGATGAAGAATAGGAGGAGATTGAGAAATATGCTGTTGATATAAACTACATATATTGTTTTTGTCCTTCTCCCATGCCTTAATTTCTTAGGCTTACTATTTCTTATTCCTTTTCTATGTTTTGCATAACATTGCTTACCATGTTATAGCATGATGAGTACACATAAATTTATATTCAGCCTTCCCTCTCATAATAGTGTTCTTGATCAATATATAGCTGTCCCATGAGGACAATTAAATCTTCTGGGATTCCCATTTTTCTACACACATTCCTTAGCGTGACACAATCAACACAATGGAAGATCGTTCTGTAATCAATAAAGCAGATCTTGGTTTGTTTTTGGTATTCATGGGCTTTCTCAATTATCCATCAGCAGTAACGTGTTGTGTCCCTCAGCCTTTCTTAAAGCCATCTGAACATCTGGCATCACCCTTTCCATACAGGACTCTAATATGCATTGGATGATCCTAAGTATTGTTTCACTGGCATGTACATTAAGAATATTGTATGATGGTTAGCATGCTCTGTTGAGTCTTCTTTTCGGTACTGGCACATGGATTGACTTCTTTCAATCTGTTAGCCACTATACCATTCTCTGTCTGTTGACAAAGCTTTATTAGAGCCTTTACTGATTTGTCTATTGCTTGTCATATTTCTATAGATATGCTACAAATTCTTGTAGCTTTTTGACTTGGTAATGACTAGAGTGCCAATTTAACTTCATTTCCTAGCACTAAAGAGTCTTGCAAATAGGGAATACTTTCTAAAGTATCTTGGATGTTGCTTTGATCTTCTTTGAATCAGTCACTGTCTGGTCTGTTAGAGTGTAGATTAACATGGTTGGGTTTGCTAATATTTGTGTAAGCTATGATTCAATGTTTGTGAAATTATGTGATATAGCTTTAAATGAAATAGGGTGTTGGCTGATTGTA
>JANHGD010000674.1:384954-395885 GCA_027560375.1 Imantodes cenchoa
GGAAACTGCTTCGTGCTGTTCTCTCTTTAGCTGCGCGACCGTTGTTCCTAACCAATCTAGCTAACAACTTGTCATCCAAAAGGTAGATGATGGAACTAGAGGAAAAGCTATACTAAACTTTAAAAGCTGATTTTAACAAACTCAGAGCCAAAGAAAGATTTCATGGATGAAAATCTTAAAGGGGAAAACAACATAACAAGCTTGGAAAATTCTGAAAAATACGATCATAAAAATCCAGTCCAGGACAATATTACAGAAAAAGAAAAACAAAAAAAATCAATGAAAAAAATCAACATGGTTGCACCAGAAGTGGGTTCCTCCTAGTTTGGACCGGTTTGCCTGAACCAGTAGTGACCCGCTAGTGATGTCACAATGATGTTAGAGAATCGGTTCGGTCGGTGCCAGTCCGTGGGCGCCGCCATCTTAATTTTTTTTTGAATTTTTTTGATTTTTTTAAAAAAAATGTCTTCTGAGCATGTGCAGAAGCTGAGTTTCTGGCACTGTGCAGGCAGTCACCATCTTCTTTGTGGCTCTATTTTTGGGCATTGTACATGCACGCACAGTTTGCATGCACGCACCCACCAGGCGCGGCCACATAGCATGGGAGGAAGCAAATCGGCAGCGAGGTAAGTTAGAACCCACCCCTGGGTTGCACAGTGATCTTTCTGATAAACTGAAAGACAAAAATGACAAGTATAAAAAATGGAAACAGGGACATATAACTAAGGCGGAATATCAGCAGATAGCCCGAATCTGCGAAGTAAAAAAAAGCAAAGGCTCAGAATGAAGTAAAACATGCAGCAAAAATCAAAGACAAGAAAAAAAATCCTTTCAACATATAAATAACAAGAACAAAATCAAGAAAATAATTGCAATGAAGGAAAACGCATTCCCTGTATTGTAAATCTTATATCTTAGAATACTGTTTAAATATTTAAAGTTTAAGGAAATGAACTCTAAGTAGATGATGGAACTCTTGAAATTTCTTATGGTACTTTGAAATAGATTGTGCATATGCATTTATTGATCAGTCATTATGTCGCTACTTCAGTGGTATCTAACAAAGAAGTATGAATTAATCTGTATAACAAAATATATACAGCTGAATAGAATGAAAAGATTTCTACTCCCCAACTTTTTGAAATGTTGTTCAATTAATGCTTTTTTTTCTTCTCTGGCTCATGTTTTAAAATCCCATCAGTCTTCATGAAAAGTCTACAACGGAGAGTTTGAGGAAACTGAGATTGAATTGCAGAATAGAATAGAGAGACTTATGTCTATTCAGTGAGTAACTATGTGTCAACCCCAAAGCGGAATGGGATTTTTCAGCTTGTACCCTTGGCCGTGCTTGTTTCTCCTCCAGGGTTTTGCCTACGTGTTATTATCCACCAGCTTTTCTCCTCGGCTGGCCCTCTTCCATCCTTTCGCCCCAGCACATGGGCCACGGCCCATCCGTCCCAGTCCCTTCACCATGGCCCATTCATTGAAGTACAGTTTGCATCAAGGGTTTATGTGTCCGGGACAGTTTGCAGCCAGCCAATCGGTGCAGGGACTCGGGGGCCTTTTTTAACCTGTCTTGCCACTGTTGTTAAGTGAGTAGTTGCAGCTCTTAAGTGAGTCACATGGTCGCTAAGTGAATCAGATTTCCCTGAATCTCTGTTGCTAAGAGAGACAGCTGTGCTGTGAGCTTGGACCCATTTTACGACCTTTCTTGCCATCGCTGTTAAGTGGATCGTTGTTTAAATCAGTCAGAGGATGGTTAAGCGAAGCTGGCTCCCTCAGTGACTTTGCTTGTCACACAGTCACAAAAGGGAGATCATGCCACGTGACCCCAGGATGCTGCGATCATCATAAATGCAAGTCTGTTGCTACTTGTTACTTACGCATATAAATATCGAACACAGTGCAACCATCCGGGCATTCCACCACCATACATGCTAAAATAAAGAAAAATTTCCTTGCATGTTTGCATGTCCACCACATGTGATAATATGTGCCTGGTAATTGCTTGCATTTCCAACACTTCGGTGATAAAATTCTAAACATTTTTGCCAGCCTTGCTGGAGGGAGATGCCACCAATACCATTTCCTCTGTATATCTTGATGTCAGAAGACTTTGAGCAACCTGCAGTAAATTTATGACGGTCGCAGCATCCTGGGGTCATCTGTGATCAGTGTAGTAACTGCTTGGGGAAACAACCACCAGCATCTGCCAGAAGCGTCTCCCAAAAAGGCCAGAAAGCCGTGCTGTTGTTTTGGGTGCCCAGCTTGATGTCTTTTTTCCAGCATGGAAAAGTTGCCAAAAGCACCCTGCGGAGCAGCCCAAGGCATGGAAGATGAATGAGGGGAAATTAGATAATAAGGAGGCAGAAATTCCAAAAACCTGTATTTAATTTGGGGGCTTCCGGCAATAACTTCAGTTGGTTTTGAGTGAAATTACAATTGCAACTCTGTAAAAATAGGAATCAAACTACAGGAGCTTTGTTCATGGAAACAAATATAAGCAATGCAGACTTTTTTCACAATGCATATCAGAGGATGAGTCGTGAGAAATTAATAACTCATAAATGTAAAGCCTCAATCCCCACCATAAATGTTCGGCATTTATTATTTACCCTTATGTACTAACGTATGACTAAAACCACCAATTACCGACAGTCCTCAACTTATGACCACAATCGACCCAGAATTTCCATTGCTAAGCAAGACAGTTATTAAGTGAGTTCTGTCCCCTTTTACGACCTTTCCTACCAGAGTTGTTAAATGAATCATTGCAGCTAGTAAATGGTTGTTAAGTGAATTTGGCTTCCCCGTTGACTTTGCTTGTCAGAAGGTCACAAACAGGGATCACAGCAACCATCAGAAATACATGCCAGCGGCCAAGCATCTGAATTTTGAACACATGACCATGGGGACGCCGCAATGGTCCTAAGTGTGAAAAACAGTCGTAAGTCATTTTTTTCAGGGCTGCTTAATGAGCAGTCACTCAAGAAATGGTTTTAAGTTGAGGAATACCTGTACATAGGATTCTGGGCTACCCACGGCTAAAAGTTATAAAATATAATATCATATATTGGCTTGCCATCTTCAATTCTATTGGATTATTAATACAACATAATTTAAGATGGCAAGCCAATACAGTAATATAGGCCGATCGTTTGGAAACCTAAAAAGACCATTCCTAGTGGAGGTTATCTACTAGATTTGATTCACTATTCAGGCCTTGTAATCTTCCAATCATAGTTCCCATGTAAGGAGGAAAGGAAATAATTTCCATGCTCCCTTGATGCCAAATGACTAAAGGGGACACCCTCAAAATACTTGGTGAATGATGTTCATGGAAGACTTAAAAATTCTAAACATCACATGGGAAGATGCTGATGTATTCGCCCAAGACCAAAAATGCTAGAGATTTCTAGTTGCCCAATATGCTACATAGCATTTTTAAGCACTTTTAATGATATGTGTGTGTGTGTGTGTGTGTGTGTGTGTGTGTGTGTGTGTGTGTATAATAAAGAAAGCTACCTACCCCTTTTGAAGCAAGAACATCTATGTGTTGTGCTGCTGTTTAGGTCATCATTTTATCTTTGGATAGTCTTGACAATCAATGACTCGTGAGGGAAAGTAATTCTGATTTTCAAACTCATTTTAACACAAAAGAATAAAGTTGTCCCATTGAGTGAAATCGGGGAGGGAATGTGCTTAGGGGCAAGACATTCAACATGCCTGTAATTTGGCTTCCAGTTATTACAGAACATTGTAAACATCTGGTGTTATAGCACAAACACAATTATTTAAAAAGTGAGTCTACTCTTGCTTACAGGAGATCGCTGCACCAGCCAGTAGGCTTTCTCTTGACAATTCAAAATATACTGGTCTTCTTTCGTTCGTTCCCTTCCTGCACTGCAAAATCCAAGAAATGTTTTTTAAAAATAAATCAAAATGGGAGATTATCATTGTTTCTTGGGATTATTTATACATTCTAACAGGAAATAATATAAACATGGCATGGAATTTTCTTGAAGATCTTTAATACACACGATGGAGAAAAATCTACCACTTCATTGTATAAATATTCCCTTTTTTGGATTCAGGGATCATTCTTTGTATATTTCTCTCTAAACAGTAGAAATAGTCCCTCCTTTAGTGACCTAAGAAGATGGTAAATAAGATGTTTTCTTTAAAAAAAAATTAGAATAAAGGAATTGTGTTATCCCCATTTTACGGCTATGGATCTAAGGTTACGAGTTCTAGATTAAGATGAGATAAACCAACCACAAACTTTACTTTCATATTATGAAATTGGCTATGGCCAGTCACTAAAAAAAGTTCTCCTAAGACAGATATCAGTGTAAACATCCCATTAGAGGAAAAGAAAATAACATTTATACCTCTCATACATACTGTGCGTGCCATGAGTTTGGACATGGACCGACCATTGTCCATGAATTGTATTTAGGTGCAAAACTGCAAGTCCATTATTAATGATGAGGTTTAAGGCAAAAGCAGAGGCAGGTCAATTTTTGATGACCCTTCTTAAAAGGAGGGAGACGGTAAAATATAACTGCTCTGCTACTGAACACCTGTAGCTGCTTATTACTTATTCCTTTGCTCAAACCAAATGTGGGTAATCCTTGGTTTACAACCACAATTGAGCCTAAAATTTCCCTTGCAAAACAAGACAGTTGTTAAGTGAATTTTGACCCATTTTATGACCTTTCTTGCCACAGCTGTTAAGTGAATCATTGAAGTTGTTAAGTTAGTAACACGGTTGTTAAGTAAATCTAGTTTCCCCATTGATTTGTTTGTCAGAAGGTCGCAAAGGGTGATCACGTGACCCTGGGACACTGCAACTGTCATAAATACATGCCAGTTTCCAAGCATTCCGAATTTTGATCATGTGACCATGAGGATACTGCAACAGTCGTAAGTGTGAAAAATAGTCACAAGTCACTTTTTTCAGTGCTGTTGTAACTTCTATCGCTAAATGGATGGTTGTAAGTCAAGGACTACCCATACATCCTCCTCAGTTAAGAAATATCTTCTACCTGTACTGCTCCTTGGCCTGCATAATAATGAAATCCCACTTATGGTTGATGCGTTTGTTCAACATGCTATAATGTTCCTGGAAAAGACACAGTGAGAGAGAAACCAGCAAAGGCAACATTATTAGGCACTCACAACAAAGGAATGTGATAAACAGTTGCATCAGTGATTTTATGCACCAAGCATAAAATAAACAAGATTGATAACATTTTTCAACAAAACTTCTTAATATTAATCGCAATGGCAATAGTGAAGTGGTCAATACTTAAAAGGGATGGATGTTTTGACGGTGTTTCAAAATAATGAAAAAAAAAGTAGTGTATTTTATTTTACACAGGTATACGTTACTTGTTGAAGAGAGATCTCAGGTAGGAGGAGGACTTAAACATGCACTGGAGCATGTACAATGCATAAAAACATATAAAACATAATACAGGTAAGTAATCTACAACCACAGTTGAACCCAAAATTTCTATTCCTAAGCAAGATACCAGTAGTTGTTAAATTAGCTTTGCCTCATTTTACAACCTTTCTTGCCATAGTTGTTAAGTGAATCACTGCAGTTGTTGAGTTAGTAACATGGTTGTTAAGTGAATCTGGCTTCCCTCATTTAACTTTGCTTGTCAAAAAGTCACAAAATGGGATCACATGTCCCCGGGAAACTGCAACTGACATAAATATGAGCCACTTGCCGATTTTGATTACTTGACCATGGGGTTGCTGTATCAGTCGTAAGTATGAAAAACGGTCATAAGTCACTTTTTTAGTACCATTGTATCTTCGAACTGTCACTAAATGAAAGTTTGTAAGTTGAGGATTCCCTCTAAAGAAGGCATAACGATTGTGAGAAGAGAACTGGGCGCTTCAGATTGAAGCCTAAAAAGTGTTTTGGAGCTGGCATGGACGTGTATCTTCCATCTCCTTAAGAAACAATGAAGCCAGGAAAATATGTTTGAGTTAAGGCAGTGCCAGGGCACCACACGAATAAGATATAAGTCCCTCCATTGTCAGGAGCTAGATTTGAGTTGATTCTGATTGACCACCCCTATACATGTAGAGGCGTAATATATGTATGTAAAAAAATGTGGAAATAACCTTAACGATGGAATGGATGCGCTGTTAAGAGAGGACAAATTGTTCATTAAGTATTTTTCTGGGAAGTAGAAAATAAAAGAAACAAACCAAAAGTAGCTTTGTTTTTTACAGGTAGTTACAGCAGTTTGTTTAGTGACTGAAGTTACAATGGCATTGAAAAAAGGGACTTACGACCATTTTTCACAATTACGACTTGCAGAAACTCCCATGGGGCACGTGATTAAAATTCAGACACTCGATAACTGGCTCATATTTAGGGCAGTTGCAGTGTCCTGGGGTCACATGAGCACCTTCAATCTTCTGACAAGTCAAATCAATGGGGAAGCTTAACTGTGCTACTAACTTAATAACTGCAGTGATTCACTTAACAACTATTGCAAGAAAAGTCATAAAATGGGGCAAAACTCACTTAACAACTGTCTCGCTTAGCAACAGAAATTTTGGGCTCAATTGTGGTCGTAAGTCTAAATTGTTTGGTATATGAGGGGGAAATTCTGACAGGCTTCCTAGAGTATATTATTATACCGTACAATAATAAGATAGCATTCCTGTAATCCTTGTGGTGTCTATTTCCTAACCTAGCTTACCTCAAAGGAAGTTGCCAAACAACTTTTACACAGGTTGTTTCTTGGCTGTGGTGCTTACAAGCAGCCAATTCCTAATTCTATATGGTGTGGTGTGGTGTGGTGTGCTATGGCATGTTATATAGTTCATACTACATTCTTTCAAAAAACAAGATTGTTTTTTAGATTTGAACAACTATTTGGAACAAAACCGCCTTTAAGTTAACCTCCTGTTTTGCTTTTCTTTTTTAAAAGGAATTCTTTTTAATTTTCATCTTAATTATTTTCAAACCTTGTTATTCTTATTCTAATGGATTTAATATTTTCTCCTCCTTCTCTTATAAAGTACTCTGGGTTCCTTTGAAGAGAAAGTAGCATATAAATGAAAGAAGTAAACAAGCATGTTCTTAAGCTTCATGTGCTTATCGTATTTCAATAATCTGATTTACCAAGTATTGAAATAATGCTACTGGTTAAGATGCTTAGAATCTTGCATAAGAAAAAAAATATCTTCCTACCTTTTCATAATCTTCTAGAGCTCCTTTCTTCTTAATATTTCTCTTTGCTAGGTAAATGGCTGGGGATATTTTAAAAAAAGAGAAAGTACTTTATTGCACAGCGGTAAAAACCAAATGAATATGATTAATGACTAAGATTTAGCCTTAATGTTATGCAATATTTTCCAAAGGGAGACATCCAGGCAAGACAGATGGAATTCCAGGGAACCAGGCTTTACAAGAACATGGGTGCTGGTCAGGGGTGGGTTCTAACTTACCTCACCGCTGGTTTGCTTCCTCCCGCGCAAATGGGCGCATGCGCATTGTATGCCCCGAGCACGCATGCGCAATACCAAAGACCAAGCTTTTGCACATACACAGAAGCAAAAAACAGCTTCTGCGCATGCGCAGAAGCCAAAAACAAGATGGCGGCACCTAGGGCGTTGCCATTAGAGCTGGTTCGGGGGCATGGCCAACTGGCAATCGCTCCTGGTTCGGCAAGCAGGGGGAAATTCCCGCTACCAGTTCTAAAGAACTGGTCTGAACCAGGAGCAACCCACCTCTGGTGCTGGTGCCTTCTTCAGACACATCATCTTGAATCACACTATCAGTATGGAGGAGGCAACGGCAAGTGAGGGTAGAAGTTTATGGGAAGTTTAGATGGGAAGCATCCATTAAATAACTGAAGCCAAATACCTTGAATTAATGTATGCGCAAGTTAAATATACAGCAAAGATAAGAACTGCTGTTTTATGTTCCTGGTCAGCATATTTTTACCTATGGCTTTAAAAGAGGAATGACTTTCAATATTCTTCAAAGATCAGGGTTATTTAGGAATAAAAAGTTGCTGCACTGTGTCCAATGAAGATACTGTAGGATCTCTTGAAGCATATTTATTTTATTTATTAAATTTTTATGCCACCCATTTCCCCTATAGGGTGACTGTGGCCTGCTTACGTTATAAAAACAAGTGGAAAAGTAATCCCAATATTAGTTCATTAAAACTACACAGATTAATATTTCCAAATGAGAGTGAGAGAGAAAGAGAGGGAGTGTGTGTTTTGAAATTTTCTTAATAAGTCTTTATTGGTTGGTGACAATTATCTGCGATATTTACAGTAGCTGTTTCATACTTAGTCAGATCACCAGTCTATCAATCCCACACGTAGCTATCATGACTCATTATGGCTCTTAAGCCCTTCTCCTGCCTCACCAGAAGTCTTTTCAAATGTAGAAGCCAGAAACTGACTGTAAGGCCTTTTTCTAAGTAAACTGGTGCCTTACCGCTGAACTAAGAAAACTATACACATTATCCAATTTGTTAAGGCTGACTGAAACTGAATGAATTGGATAGCAGTAGGTTGCTCCCAGTTTGGCCTGGTTCTGCGAACTGGTAGCGGTAGGAGGCTCCGCCCACCCGCCCAGCATGCATGCGAACTGGTAGCAAAAGGTTTTAGAACCCACTACTGAGTTTGGAGGATAAACAGGATATCTGCACTTGGCATACAAGAAGCAGTACTGAAAGGATTGTGTCCGGTAGAGTTGTTGACCAAAACTTATTTGACTACAGAAAATTGCCTCTATGTATGGACATCTTCTTCCTTTCCAAGAGTTTATATCTTAAAGAAAGAGACCCCCAAGTGTAGAAGTGATGCTGTCCTTTGTGGTTTCAATACTTTTCATTGAGAGAAATAGAGACACTGGGGAAAAGAAAGTCAGATTGTAATGCAGTCCTAAAATTTCAGTTATTTTTTGTTCTTCCTCATTTTGAACAGCTTTTACATCCTTCTCAATACTTCTCCTGTATATGTACTACCTTTAACAGTATTCAAGAGAGGACAACAGGATTTAATTAATTGATGTGCTGCACTTCAGAATCAATCTGAAAGAGGACAAAACTATATTTCTTGTATTATGGTTTGTCACATAGTCAGCCAGATATTTAGATTGGATTTAAAAAATTTTATCTATCAAGCCCTTCCCAATGACCCAGGATAGTACAGTATTATACAGGTAGTCCTCTGTTTACTTCATAATGGAACCCAAAATTTATGTTGCTAAGTGAAAGACATGTCAAGTGAGTTTGCCCCATTTTTCTTGCCACTGTTGTTAAGTGAATCGTTGTAGTTGTTAAGTTAGTAACATGGCTGTTAAGTGAATCTGAATTCCTCATTGACTTTGCTTGTCAGAAGATCGCAAGACTCCAAGACACTGCAACCGTCACAAATATGAATCAATTGCTAAGCATCTGAATTTTGATCATGTGACTATGGGGATGCTGCAATGGTCATAAGTGTGAAAAACGATAAGAAGTAACTTTTTTCACTGCCATTGTAACTTTGAACGGTCACTAAATGAACTTTTGCAAACTGAGGACTACCTGTAATTAGTATTTGCTTTGAAAATAGACAAGATATTTTTGTTTTGCACAGGATCCTTTTGTACAGAGGTTCGCCAACAATTAATTTTTGTTATGCATTAAGAAGACTTAAGGCTGGGATCTCACGATTTGCTAGTTTACTTCCTTGGTGAATACACCCAACTTCCAGTTCTTACACAGTGCAGTCTCTTTTAACTCGTTCAAAAACTTCCTGGGAATCCACAATGGGTTCCTAAGCTGCCCAGAATTGTTTTTCTCATTGGAATAGCATTTTATTTTTGAGATGGTCCCAAGCTTTCTGTGCTTTCTTTGATTTGATGGTTCATATCTTGGATCCCACCCAGAATTTCGTTAAACTTGTTGAAAAATGGGATCTTTTGAAATCTAGCCTGGGTGTGTGTTTATACTGTGAGCCACTAAGAGCTGATTTTGAGTTAGGCAGTACCTGAGTTGATAAATTAGGCAGAAGAAAGAAAGAAAGAAAGAAAGAAAGAAAGAAAGAAAGAAAGAAGGAAAGAAAGAAGGAAAGAAGGAAAGAAAGAAGGAAAGAAAGAAGGAAAGAAAGAAAGAAGGAAAGAAAGAAGGAAAGAAAGAGGGAGGGAGGACACATGATAGATGTGTGAGAGAGAGAGAGAGAGAGAAAGAAGGGTAGGGATTGCTATTTAAAATAACATTTTACATAAAAAGCAACTAATAGGGTAGACTCCCTTTTAAAGAGAAGAATGTGTTTTTCTCCTTAAATGACTCCTTATATCAAAGTTATTAGAACACAGAACATTTTGATTTTATGTGATTTCTGCTGACGTTGAAGTTTCACCAAAAAAAAGGGAGGCACTACATTAAATTTACCGTAATCTGTATCTTCTGCTCCCCACTGCTGGGTTGGCCAAAAATAGGGCGTCTGTAGGAAGACAAAAAATAATAATCAAGTTATTGACAATTTTTTAACAAGCTCTTCTAAATCATTCTTCTATTTGGTATATCACTGCTAGCCAATAAAGCTTAAGAGGTTTTCATTTCAACACATTTCTTCCCTATTCTTTCCAATTATTTTAGAACAACTTTAAATAATGTTTTAACAATGGGGGAGGGAGAGGGGGAGCTGAAAAGTGTGAAGGGAAAGCCAAAGATGCTAAGAATACAGGTGGTCCTTGATTTACAACCCTTTTGTTTAGTGACCAAAGTTACAACAGCACTGAAAAAAGTGATTTACAACTGGTCCCCGCCCTTACAACCATTGTTAGCATCCCCATGGGCACATGATCAAGGTTTGGGCACTTGTCAATCAGCATGTGTTTGTGATGGTCGCAGGGTCCCAGGGTCACACGATTGCATCTGTGGCTTCTGTTA
>JANHGD010000674.1:413445-425859 GCA_027560375.1 Imantodes cenchoa
GCAATAGCAATAGCAATAGCACTTAGACTTATATACCGCTTCATAGTGCTTTACAGCCCTCTCTAAGCAGTTTACAGCATCAACATATTGCCCCCAACAATCTGGGTCCTCATTTTACCCACCTCGGAAGGACGGAAGATTGAGTCAACCTTGAGCCTGGTGAGATCTGAACTGCTGAACTAGCAGTCAGTTGCAGTGGCCTGCAGTACTGCACTCTAACCACTGTGCCACCTCAGCTGATGCCACTCTGAATGCGGCAAAGTTCACATCTCGTTCCATAGCCTCACCAGTCACAGCCCATCGCTTGTTATGGCTTCAGCACTGGCAAGGCGACAATAAAAATAAATGGAAGTTGCCATCTGTTCCCTTCACAGGCAGCAAGTTGTTCGGGGGGGGCCCTAGAACCTATTCTGGTTGACACCAAGGGCAAGGGCAAGACCATGTCTTCCCTGTACAGGTGAGGCGACCATCGTCCCTCTCCATATATTCGGAGGCAGCCTGTTCGGGTTCCGGACCCAGGACTCGACTATCTTCAGTCCCAAAAGCAATTCTCAGGTAGGCAGGACAGGCAACCTGACAGGTCCGAATTTTGGAACCGTCAACAGTTTCAGCCCAAGCAGCCCTTTCGTGAAGCAGGAAGTCACCCCTATCGCCACTCTAAATGACTGCAGGGTCAATCCTCCAATCGGAGGTTGCCTCAGCCTCCATGCCCAGTGATGGGAGGCTACATCGGACAAGGGGTTTCTCAGCACTGTGAAGTTCGGTTTGGCACTGGAATTTCTCCCCTCGCACCCGGAGTTCTTTTTTAAGATGTCCTGTATCCTGTGAGGCAGCGAAGAGAGGCCTGATGAAGTCAGCTATTCAGCATCTGCTGGAGGTCCAGGCCATTCAACCTGTCCCTCAAGACCAGCAGGGACAGGGATTTTATTCTATCCTCTTCGTAGTTCCAAAGGGCTCCAGGGTGTGGAGGGCGATTCTAGATCTAAAGCATCTGAATAAGTGCCTCACCTACAAGCACTTCAAGATGCAGTCCCTCCAGTCGATACTGGAGAGCATTTGAGAGGGCGACTTCCTCACCTATTACCTCATGGTTAGAGAGCTGAACTTGTAAAATTGCATTTGAATCCTAATCATTTCTTGGGCTGGCTAACTATTTCAAAGAATTGTAAAACTAATAATTTATTCTGAAATACGATAGAAATTTTCCAGCATAAGGAAAAAATAGTTCCATTGATGTATGGTAGAACATATTTCTGTGTTCTGCCTCAGTACAAAATTGGGACAAGATTCTGAGGCAACAGAAGTTGAAACAAGCTGAAGAAGTGCTTGTTATCTATTGGACTATTAGTATGTTTAAATTTTTGCAGCGCTCATATTCTCATCTTGTGGAGGTTGGTTTAAATTAGGATATATAAATAAATTGTATTTTCATTGCAAGCAGGAAGTGCATGCCATTCAGTTAAAATGTCATATTTCTAGGTAGAAAACATAAAATGCAGCACTCCTTCAAAAATGATTGTAAAGTTCAATTCTTTTCAAAGTGACATAAAATTGATACAACACCTGTCTTTTCACAAAGGCATTTCCTAT
This sequence comes from Imantodes cenchoa, assembly GCA_027560375.1. Classification (NCBI taxonomy): domain Eukaryota; kingdom Metazoa; phylum Chordata; class Lepidosauria; order Squamata; family Dipsadidae; genus Imantodes; species Imantodes cenchoa. Next base: position 415,036 of record JANHGD010000674.1, read on the forward strand.
ATAAATGCATATCTCGTATATTATTGTGCTTCAGTAATTTTTACTGCAAATAGTTTCTATAAGAGACTGTAGGAGAAGTATAATTTATTTTTTGTCAATTTTCAATATTTAATAACTTTCAAATTGTAGTTGTGCTACTAATACAAGACAGGGTATGTATTTTCATTTGAAATAGACCTTGATCTGCAAAACTAAAGAGTAGTAAGCAACTTTATACTAGCAATACTTTTTAATAACTTATATTGTGTACAAGGGTTGGCATTCCTAGTTATGGAATATTTGCACACAAACTGGGTCAAGCCTATGTAACTTTTACCTAGTAAAGGACTATACCATTCTTGATCTTTACGCCTAAAAGTAGTGAATGGAGCTACTTCACTTTACAATAAATTCCACCTCAGACTTTTAAACATGGTAACAAAATTTTGACTGTAATTTATACAAGGGCAAGTATATATTCAACGTTATTTACAGATGAAATCTTTCAAATCAACAGCTTTGGTGTTAATTCTTTTCTCTTTCTGTAGGCTAAAATAAACATCTAATTTGGGATGTAACAATTGAGAGAAGAGTACAGTTATTGGATAATTCTGTTGTTTCTGTGTATTTGCTATTGATGTGCTTGTAATTTCTTTCAATTTATGTCTTAAGTGGCTGCTTATAAAAATAATTGAGCAAAGGCCCTTTAGGCTTGTAAGCTGTTGAACTGCAGGGCTGTGAAGTTATACAATAATAAGATTGGCATTCTAAAAGCAGTAAAGGTTTAAATTCTTGCTTCTAATCTCTCTGTTATGCACAAAAAGGGTCCTTTTGATGGTTTCCTGCTTGTTAGTACCACCAAACCCTGCAGTCATTTGAATTGGATACTGTATACATGAACTCACCTGATGATGTACAGTTTTCCTAATTAATGAAAACAACAATGAACTTGAGATTCAGAAATATAAATATTTTCAGTAGGTTATGTGCATTAATGAAATAGAGCATGGGAAGAAAAGTGGAGCAGGATTGTTTGCCTCATGTTTGTTCTGCTTCAATATGTTTGGGAGATACCTCTTTTGGACTTTATATTAAATAGAACTAAGAAATTAACTACTGGGCTGTGCTTGGTTAATTAAAGGTGATTTAGACCATTGCAAAGTTCTTATACATACACCATTATGCAGTGGTCCCCAACCTTTCCGGCTTTGCGGACTGGCAGGGAGAAATGGTTCCGTGTGAGCGGCAGGCACACATGCAGTTTTCGTGAGCGGTCGGCACTTGTGCACATGCATGAAGTTTCATTTGTGCACAAATGGAGCTTCATGCACATACATGAGTGCTCGCCACTCACACAAATGGAGCTTTAAGCATGCGAGAGATTGCCTACTACTTGCCCAAATGGAGCTGCGCACATGCGCTCACCTGCCACTTTTGTGGCCCAAGGGGGTTGGGGACTCCTGCAGTAATGCACTATATCTTCTGTTAACATCACCAATATCTATCTACCCACTACATTATCGGGGTGAAAATTGTGTTTAGTTTTTACTTATAGTTATCCTTCATCTTTGGCAGTAATAATGTGAAGACACATAATTTCTTATCCTTTGAGATATCAGAAATGTTGATCTAGTTCACTTTATTTTTTCTGGATATTTTAAGCTGTGATAAGATGTTAGGAGCTTTTATTTTTTTAATATTGTATGCATGCACATCCAATATTGAAAGCAGTGCAGTCACATAACTAATCAGATATTGCCAGTTGTCTTCCTGTTACTCATCACCAAATATGTTTTGAGGAATAGATACAGAAATATGGAATTTTACTTTATTTCATGATGAGGTAATTTTTACAAGCAAATGCTATTTGTCCTTCAGTCCTGCTATATTTCAATATAGACTTAGTACCAGAGGTGGGTTCCTACTGGTGTGGTCCGGTGTACAGCTCCGGTAGTGGCCCACCAATTGTGCCATTTAGGCGCGATGGTTCCAGTGCTGTTTTTGCCGGTCTGTGCGCCCCACCATTTCCCCCCCCTATTTTTTGGCAATTTTTGGCTCTCTGTGCATGCACAGAAGTAAAATTGTCCCTCTGCGCATGCGCAGAAGCCAAATCGCGCATGCAACATCGCGATGTGCACCGGTAGGAAGCGGTAAGGGGAACCCACCCCTGCTTAGTACCATAACAGCTACCTCAAATAGAACACATTTTCAAAGGAAACCATAGTGACTGTCAAGGTCAAGACAGTAGTAAATATCTATCTTGGTTTAGAACCCATATGTATTAAGCTCTATATTTCAGGTAGATTTGGCCAAAAGCAGAAAATTTAGGACCAGAGAGTTTTAAAAGCACATCATATACTTATCTATTTTTGAGATGCATTTTGTTCTTAAACTTGGATAAACTTCCATTTTATCATCATATGGGACATGGGAAAAGAAGAAAAAGATGCAACAGGACTATTTCAGAATAATTTCAAAGGTTGACATTTAATACATATTTTCATTTGACAATTTCTAATACTGCATGGCTCAGATAATCTTTTCCCAACATTAATCTTTTAGATTATGATTTTCCACAGGACTAAACCCCACTGATTCTTGCCTTCACAAATTAGCTAAGAGCAACCAGTTCGATTCTAGTTCCATTTTTTTTGTAAGAGTTGATTCTCTATCAGCGCTTAGTCTCTTTTCAGAATGTCACGCAAACACAGGAAATGTTAAAAGAGGAAATACACAATGTAAGCAAAAATAGCATGACCATTTGCTAATTATTTAGTGACGTTCCTATTGAAGTATAATAATATACCATATTTTTCGGAGTATAAGATGCACCTTAGTTTCGGGGGAGGAAAACAAAGGGAAAGAAATTCTGCCTCTGCCCACCAGTATCCTTAGCCTGGTCAGCTTCAGCACATTAGTTTGTTGGTTGTGAGCGCATGCTTCAACTTCTTCAATGTTTTAACTTTAAATTTATATACCTTGCGTATGCTAATATTGTACTGTACATTAAACGAAGTCCCTTTCTGAGGGAAATGGGCAGTCTACAAATGCAAAATATAAATACATATAAATATTTTCCTAATGTTCTGCTATAGGTATTTCTCTAACACACCTGTTTCTTCATATATTTTTAAAAATCTTACCACTCCATTCTGAAGTTCAAGGGTATTTCTTCTCTAGTCCAAAAGTAATAAGGTGCAGGGGGAAAAACATAAGTGTTGGTTTCATGAACTAGCTATTTCTGTAATGGGATGCTGATGTAAGTTGAATGTTCTGATCTTACAAGATCTTACTTTACTTAGACATGCATTTATAAGGCAAACTCAAAAAGACAAAACCATAATGAATTAATATAAAATAGCATAGCTCATTAAAACATAGTATACAATAAAATGACAGACTGAAAACCTCTACAATTTACCCACTAAACTCAATTCATTCTAACCCCAAAACCTGGGTAAAGAGCTAGGACATAACCACACTCCTAAAAGTGTGCAGTTTGGAGTTCACTTTATGCCTGGGGCAGAATGATTCCAAAGGGCAGAGACCTATTCAGAAGCTGTTTTGCGTAAAATTGCCTTTTGCAACTAATCGATGGCGAATTTGTCAATGCCAATGATGTTCAAGTGATGCTCCAGTTGTTTTGGGATTGCACCCAAGGCCACGGTCGTTCTATTTCTATGTATTTGTATTTTTTAAAAAAAATCTTCTCCGGTTCTTTCTCTTCCATTCTGCTGTCTCCAGGTATTGTCACATCCACTATCCAGGCTTTTTGAAAATCTTTCTTAACGATTGTTAAATCTGGGAGATTTTCTGGCAGCTGTCTGTCTGGACCCTAAAGTCCCTGACCAATTTAGCTTTTTCATTTTCTATGATTTTCTCTATTTTATGGTTCCATCAGTTTTGCTTGCAGACAAATGATATTTCTTGCAGATTTTCCAGTACACTATTGTTGCTACCTTGTCATGTTGTTGCTTATAGTCAGTTTGTGTGATCTTCTTGCAGCAGCTTACTTTTTCTTTGGATTTTTTGCATAGGCAACACTTACTATCTGTTGCAATCTTCTCAATTCTGGCTTTGTATGCATTTCTTCTTAAGGCTTGGTCTTCTGCAGCCAGAAAGTCCCCTGGTCTGTTTCTCCAACTTTCCTGCTCTGAGCCATTGCTAGGTCTTAATATCTGCTTTCCCTGCTTTTTTTTTTTAATGTGCTGGCCATGTAGTGATTTGTCTTTCTTTGCTTTAATTCTGTTCTTCATTGATCTTTCTTGTAAGCAAGCCAGTTTGGTCTCTCCAGTAGTCAGTAAGCCTTCCTGGTATACTAATTTCAGTGCATCTTTTTCATTGTCCTTCAGATATTCTTTCAAAACCCTTTGTTCTTCTTCAACCATCTGATGTACTTGCAAAATTCCAAGCCTACCTATTTGCCTTTCGTAGATAGAGTCTATCAATGTCATTGCGAGGATGCAGGGCATGATTCATTGTTGTTATTTTTCTGGTCTTCTTACCCCATTGCTGTTTGTTCTGCTTGAGTCCAACGAGGTATTCCAGGTGTGTATCTAATGATTGGAATTGCCCAGATGTTGATTGCCTTGATAGTATTTCCACCATTGAGAGGATTTTTTCACTCTCTTAATCTTTAATGAAGACTCTCTAATCTTTTTCTTGATTTTTTGTTTTGGTTATTGAGTTCAGCTGCTACTGCTGCTGCTGCTGTTGTTATTCTTTTATTCATTAAAAGTGAAACTCAGTCAACTGAACATTTAAAAATGTATCACAAATATTATTGACTGGCACTGATGGTTGATACGGGTTGCTGCCATTATTGTTATTGTTATTGTTGTTATTATTATTCTAGAATGCATTGTGATATTAATTTCACTAATACCTCCTTTATCACTGTACTAAGGAACCAGCATTTGAATAACTGAACTAAAATATTTGGTTCAGCTTTCTTTGCAGTTGCAGAGAAAAGCACATTATAGAGCTTCTTTGAAAATAACATACTTGCTGAATATGAATTAGTTTGCATAACAGAGAGCATCTGTAGTTTACTCAAATCTCTCAACTGGAAAAAGTGGGGGGGGGGGGGATTTGGGACCTGTAGCTGAACTTGGCTCTGGATAGCACTGATGATGAATTCAACAAAAGAACAGATGTCCCATGATTATTCAGAAACATTGGCGAAAGACCAGCCAAGAGAATTTAGTAAAGGCCTATTTTAATGTTCCAAAGATACAAGGAAGATTGCTTTACAGACTTAATGTACAAAAATCCAAGCAAGTGTCAGAACTAGAATTAGATAGAGAACATAATGCTGACTGGCTTACACAACACAGAAATGCAAATAGCAGTGTTATTCATGCATGTTTTATTCAACAATCGGATCAGAACAGGAGATATTAAGAAAAAAGACAATATTAGCTGATCAAATCCAAACCATCTGTAAAGGCACATATGTAAACTTTAGTTAGATATGATAAACAGAACATATAAAAACTATATGATAAAATGGATATAAATTTTAAAGAAATTGTTATAATATGACAGTGGGAAGAATTATGGACCAAATCTATAAAATGTACATCAAGTTATAATTTAAAAAGAAAATTGATACAAAATGTTTTACAAATCCTACACAATTCCATTAATATATCATACAGTAATAAGGGTTGGAAATGCCATGAAAAAGAGCAATACCCCAAAGTATTTGAAAGGTATTCATGTAATACAATGCAGAAAATTAGAATTTAAATTTAAAATGAAACCACGGCTTTATACTTGGTATAATATAAATATAATATAATATAAGGTAAAATTTCAGCAAAAATCAACCAGAAATATCATAATTTAATAAATATATGCTTACAGCAGGGAGAATACATTTTGTTCAGCCCTGCAAGAAAGATACAATTCCTAGAATATTTGATTGGGAACTTGGAAGATATGCAGTTTTAAAAAATCCTTCTCACACTATGGGGTCTGTGTCTTCCTAAATCAGAGGTGGTTCTATTAGAAGTGTTCGAGGGTTCTGCACAGTCTCTTAACTGTCCTTAGCACTGTACTCTTGTGGGCAGAGAGCTCTGATGATGTTCCTGGGATCTGTCGGAGCCATTCCAACCTTAGAGTCACAGACCTGAGTGCTCTACTTTTCACATCCTCTCCAGTTCCTACTTTAGGTCCTGGTACTTATCCAGCTTTTCATACTCCTTCCTGATGTTGCTGTCACTTGGCACTGCTATATCTATCACCACTGCTGTCTTCTGGTTCTTGTCTACTGCCATGAAATCTGTTGGTTGGCCAGTACCTGCCTGCCTGTATGGTGCTGGAAGTCCCACAGGATCTTATCCTTGTTATTCTCCATTACTTTCTATGAAATCTCCCTTTGGACTAGGGAGGGTCTACACACTATGCAAATATTCCTATATACTTTATAATACCAACTACATGGTTGTAACATTTAAAGTAGGCTGCTCTTGCTGGCTTCTTACACCCAAACACTTTGTTTTGGACTGTCTCTGAGGCCTCTCTATCTGCATCTTGGGTCCTATCTAGAGTGGCAGGCCCCTGTTTCTGTAGATCTAGTCACTGGTAGGTTTTCTCAATGTCTGCCACATCAGCTGTCTATCGCTGGCACGTCCCATGCAGGGTCTTGACTTCCATGGCACTTCTTTCATGATCAGTACTCTCCTTCCTTGTGTTGGCCAGTCTGGATGGAAGACTATTGCTAGCAGTGGTTCATTTGTGCTATTCATGCACTGCTGTTAGTTTCTTTAGCCAGTAGGCGTACAGCTCTTCATGTTCTTTACCCACTGTTAGATGTTTACTACTGTGATGGTGACTGGTTCCTGTTCTGGAAGATAGCTGTTGCCTTTTCTCATGTCCTGTAGCCACTTTGCACTGGTGTTATGTCTTCACTTTATTTCTTCCGTTTTTCCACTAGTGCCAGTTTTTGATGTTGATGGCTCTGCTGTTAATGCATCGTTGCACTGCAATTGGGAGTACACCTTGGATGGGGTTTTTTTGGAGAACAGGGCACTTATCTTCATAGCCTCTTCTAGTATCTCTTTAATTTGGTAGCCAGTGAGGTCAGCCTTTATTTAGCAGTTTCTAGGGCTTCAGATGGAGTCAGGCCATTGTATTTTTTTTAAGTAGCTATGTGGAGGGTACATGATGTATGCATGGGAAACATTCTTTTTAAATTTATATTCTATGTGTGCTCTCTCTCTGTGTAAACTAGAAACTTTAGCAAATTTAAGTAGGAAAGGTTCCCATACATACAATATATCATGCAACATGGCAAATATAATGATTTACAGTTGGGCTTCTAAGGGGGCTTAGTGTCTACAATATTGTAAATTAGCAGACATACAAAATGGGGGAAATTAGAAACCCAGTGGTTCTTTTTCTTTTAAAATTACTTTTCAGTTTTTCTATGAAGCTTTTTTTTTTTATTAACCTGTTAGCTATAGATAGAGATAAAGATGCCACATACACAAGTAACTACAGGTACTCCTCGAATTACAACCACAATTGAGCCCAAAATTTATGTTCTAAGTGAAACATTTGTTAAGTGAGTGTTATCCATTTTATTTTCTTTCTTGCGAGAGTTGTTAACTGAATCATTACAGTTGTTTAGTTAGTAACCTGGTTGTTCAGTGAATCTGGCTTCCCCACTGACTTTGCTTGTCAGAAGGTCGATCACATGACCCTGGGACTCTGCAACTGTCATAAATATGAGTCATTGCCAAGCTTATAAATTTTGACCACCTGACCATGGGGAAAGGACGCTGCAATGGTCCTAAGTGTGAAAAACAGTCATAAGTAACTTTTTTCAGTGTTGAACAATCATAAATGACTAAATTACAGGACTATTTGTAATTATTTTTTGAGGATATTTCTGTTCAGTTTAACTTATTTTGTCATTAGCACATTAAACTCCAGCACTAAGTAATCAAGTGGAGATCAAAAGCTTTATTGCTCAGAGTCATTTTGAAAGGGACAGAGGGTGGCACAATAAACAAACAACTTTGAGCAATCTGCAGCAGCTTCTTTTATCTGATGTGGTATTCAATTTCAGATAAAAAATATAATAGTTTAAGCTAGTAATTTTGATATCCTAAATTGTAATTACAGATTCTTCTTCGGTTACTGGAATTTTTATTGCTAATCAATGCAGTTGTAGAATCTTATGTGACCATGACAGGAAGAGGTGGGAGTCCCAGGCAGGTAGGATGGTGGGTAAGAGCTATGGGCATGTAGACAGTGCTGTGGGTGGGCTCTACTGAACACAGGCGGGCAGGTGCTATGAGCAGGTGGGGGCAGGGCGGGTATTATGTAAGTAAGATTTACCTATGCCTAATACATAGCAGCCTGGTTACAAGGAGTTTTGTTTTCTGACAGATGTGTATTGTGTGATTGACAAAGACCCCTTAATAAACATTTTGTTAAAGAGCCATGGTGGCGCAATGGTTAGAATCCAATATTGCAGGCTAATTCTGATGACTGCCAGCAGTTTGGCAGCTTGATCCTGACTGGCTCAAGATTCACTCAGCCTTCCATCTTTCAGAGGTCAGTAAAATGAAGACTCAGATTGTTGGGGACAATATGCTGACTCTGTAAACTGCTTAGAGAGGGCTGTAAAGCACTGTGAAGTGGTATATAAGTGCTATTGATATTACTATTGCTATGGCTAAAGTGCTGTAAAATGTACTAAAAATTGAAATATACTAATGACCAAAAAGTTACATATATTACTGTTGTAAATTATATTTTTCCTTTATTTTTTTCTTCCATTTAATTGTGTCTGATTCTCAGAGATTGCCTGAACAAGTCTCTGCAGCTTTCTTGGCAAGGTTTTTCAGAAGTTGGCTAGAACTCATGGTCACCCAAATGTTAATAATGTGATTGTGGGGATGCTGTGGCTATTGCGCCAGGGCTGGCTGTAAATCACTTTTGTCAGTGGTATTGTAACTTTGAACAGTCACTAAATGGTACCGTAGTAAGTCAAGGACTACCTGTAGAGAGATAGAGAGCCTGAAATAACTTTCCTCCTCCATCTTCCAGACTGCATTAAAGTATCTATTTAGATGGTTGGAAACTATCAATATTGGCTTTTCTGTGTAAATGTAAGATTAGAATTGTGGAGGGTCAACAGCATGATTGCATTTATAGTTTTCTCAACAAATTGCCTGCTGTATGAATGTCAGTTCTGCTGCATACAATATTTCATGCAGAGAAAGTATACCCTTTAAAGAATATAGGAAAATATAGGTTTCTGCTGAATCTTTTGAGCTGTAGAATGTTCTAAATTGGATGCTAGATGGTTGTAAAATCTTGCACTGATGACTGTTTAAAGAATGAAGTACAGGTAACCAATCTGTTGTAGGCTTTCTTGTTGCAACAGATTAAAACAGGTACTGTTCCAATATTGTGCTGTAAGTCACTACTCATAGTATCAGGCTTTTTCCTAAATCCCAGCAATTGCATGAAATGCATAATTGTTTCTTCCTATGACTCTTAACTTTGCTGAATTAAAAACTTGTCCTCATTTTAATTAAAATCTGATAATTTATATTTAACTCAAGATTACTGATCCACTTTAATAAACTGAAAGTAAATATATATGCATTCTTTGAGAACTTGAGTTGTCGTGATCATTCATACCCATGCATGCCTGGTCAGTTTCTTATCTTCCTGCTGAAAATAATGTACTGCTTCTGTGGATGCTTACGATTTTTTGGGTAACTTTGCGCTTAGCTTTTTCACGAAGGCATAATTTATAAGTATTCTTTTAGCTTCTTAAAGAGCAACAAATAAACTTGTTGCATAAATTTTGTGGCACAATTTGTTTAATCGGACGTATGGAGCATAGTTTTGTGAGAGAGAAAGCATCTGAAGGGAGGAAGAGAAGAGAAAGCATAGAAATAGAAGGAAAAGTAAAAAGCAAAATTGTTTTAGAAATGATCAAAAGCAAATTAGATGCAAAAGATACTTTTGTATTGACTACCTGGTTAATATAAGCAGTATAATGATATTTAATTAGTGATAAATTGTGTTAAACCCTCTGATATATTCCTTCTTGTTGGTTTCACTGTGAGTGTCTCTCATTTATCTTTTCAAGGATGGGCATCTTGAGATCAGATACATAGCCCTGGGAAGCGGAAGTGTTCCCCTCTGGTCAGTTCCCAAGCACTTCCCTTCCTCATCTCTCCCGCCTCCCCCATTCACCTACTCCAAAGCAAATGTCAGATATACAAATGTTAAATGAAAAGCAATGCCTTCAACCCCCACCTAATGGTTTCAGTAATGAATTTCAGTTTGTGGGACTCCTTTATCAGTCAAAAATTGAATCACTCTGATAAGTTTCCATTTCAGAAACAATGGCAATACCATCTTCGTCCCAAGTCTTACTAACTATAGTGAAAAGAACATACCTTAAGAACATGTCAGAGCTGCTAGTGCATCATTACTGCTCTCTCTGTTTTGTACAAGGCATTATATTTCACTCAGCCCTTACATAATATTTCACTCAGAAATTATACTTGATATATCCAACAAAGTTGGCTGTGATGCATAAAAGCTGGTGATAAGTAAATTTAATCAACAAAATTGTTGTTATTGTGTTTACTGAAAAAAAACAACAACAAACCCCTAAGATTTTTATTGAGGGTTCATTTGGCACTGGCAAAATACCGTGTTTTGCCAAAAATAAGACCCTGTCTTATATTTTTTTTGATCCCTGAAATAAGTGCTTGGCCTTATTGCCATGCGCTCAAAAGCCCGATTGGTCTTATTATCAGGGGATGTCTTGTTTTGGGGGAAACAGGGTAGTAGAAAAGAGTATAT
>JANHGD010000674.1:494342-508955 GCA_027560375.1 Imantodes cenchoa
AAGCGAAACATCTTCAAGGAAAATCAAAGAAAGTCCAGTTGCCTCTTGAAAAAGCACCTTTGGGATAACCCTGACCTAGACAACTGGGAATCTCCATTGACATATAGAGACGAACAGTCATCTTCCGATAAAATCTCCCCTTTGCAAACGAAGTTACTAGTGTAGCCCAAACTCTTTCAATATCACTTCTGTCCCTCTCCACTCACAGGCCACTGAGGGACCAAAGAAGCAGGAACAGTCCCTTGCTTCGTTCTTTCCCTCGCTTTGTTCTTGACCAAAAGGCACAGCGCTGATTCCTCCCACCCCTCCCGCCGTCATCAGAGTTCACCTCAGCCTCCCACCGAATTCCTGAAGCGCCAAACAGGCCGCCGGTTCCCTCAAACTTTTCTTGCCACAGCAAAGGCGCTCCCCCACCAGAGACAGCATCAGCGGCCTCCTAATGATGCTCCTCCAGCCGCTTCCAATCAGAAGCAACAGGAAAGGAGAAAGGCAATGACATCGCTGCTGCACACATGCCAAAAGAAACCAAGCAGCCTCAATCCAATCAGAGTTTTCGGAAGCTTTCATTCAAAAAGGAAAGGATGGAGGCGAAAGCACGCCACGATGCTGCAAAGTTTATCTAATAACCTAACACCATGGGAAATTTGTCTTTTCTGATGGTCTTAGGCGACCCCTGTGAAACAGTCATTATTGTGTGGGTGTGTTTCCAGTCCAGTTTTTCTCATCATCTCATCTTCTAATTCTTATTTTTCTTTCTTAAACTTTTTTTTTAAAAGTGTTTTTTCCTTGAGAGTTGCCTAGAGTCATTGGGAGTTAGGTGGCTTACAAATTTAATAAATTAATCAAAGTTCTGTATTGCTGTGGCTTCTGATATAAACAAGAGGGGTTTTTAAATACTTGGAGTCCATATGAAGCATTTCTCTTCAAAACAGTACAGATTGTGTCGTCACTTGAGTTGTGTCATTCATTGAGGAACTGTCTGAAGTTACGACACTACTGAGAAAATCACTTTGCAGCCCAGTATGACCATTTATGATCTTCTCAGCATCCTTCTGTCATGCAATCATCATTACAGTCAATATGCATTGTCCTATGCATATCGAGTTTCTTCCCTGCTCTTACAGAGCAGAAATTAGAAGGGCTTGCGAGAGAGTAAGCTATTTACTCTTCTACACTTTGAAAGCAGTGTGATTGTGCCAGCAGCAGAAAAGTTCAGCCAAAAAAAAATTGCCTACCGAAATCATTTGCTTTTTTTCTCTTCTTCCTTCACAGAACAGACAGATTGGAAAGGAAGGGATCTCAAAAGAGTGGACAGCATAGCCTGTCCACAGTTCCTAGTGCTGGGCTGCTGGTACAATGTTCAATGTGTACAAAACAGCATTCCAAAGGACAGGGAAGGGGTTAGAAGGCAAACAAAAGATGAAGTGTGAAACTGTGTTGTCTTTTCTCCTTCTAGCTGGAAAGCACAATCACAGTCACATGATTTCGCACTTAGCAATCACTTCACTTAGTGGCAGAGTTGCTGATCCAAATTTAGGTTATTAAGCAAATATTACCTCTGAGCAGATCTTTATCCAGGCTTGCACAACTGCTTCATAAACTGCTCCTGTGTTTCTGCATGCATGTCAGTGTACAGTCACTTTCCTTCATGTTTTTCTTAGTGAGATAGTATGTGGAGGCAGCTGAGCTCAGTTAATGTGGCAGCCATGCAGGCTGGAAAACAAGATATATTGTATTTTTCAGACTATAAGACACACCGGTGTATAAGACACACCAAGATTTCAAAGAGGTAAGTAAGAAAAAAAAGTTTTTGTCCTCCCCAGCCCCAGGAGCATTGTGCAAGCCTCCCAAACTCTGCGTGCCCTATTTTTCAACCATTTTTTTGTAAAAATTGGGTGGGCAGAGGGTTTGGGAGGCCTGCAGAGGGCTCCTGGAGGCTGGGGAAGGCAAAAACACCCCCATTTTTGCAAAAAATGGCCCGTTTTTTGCCTGCTTTTTTGCAAAAACAAAAACTGGTGTTTTTGCCTTCCCCCAACCCCCAGGAGCATGCTGCAGGCCTCACAAACACTCTGCACACCCCATTTTTGTGAAAAACGGGCCCATTTTTTGCAAAAATTGGATGCGGGGGCAGGGCTTCAGGAGGCCAAAAATGGCTGTATTCGGTGTATAAGACGCACCGACATTTCCACCCTCTTTTAGGGGGGAAAAGGGTGCGTCTTATGCTCCAAAAAATAAGGTAGCTGCTTTAATGTTCTAGGAAAGATGCTTTGTGTTCATTCTTGCTTGTTGTGAAGGAGCTCTTTAAAGGATTTGCACAGCCCTAGGCAGAAGTGCTTTTCTTGAGGGCTCTCCATGAAGATATAAAATTCCTCCTAAAAGCTGCTCTCCTTTGATATTACATTGCTTTCTTTAGAAGTGGAAAGTAGCCATCCCAGCCCTTTGTCATCATAAGACCAGAATTAAGAAAATGGTATCAGCTAAATCTTTCTGTTCCCTGTCTTTATATGCATAGCCATTTTTTCAGGGAGAATGGTGAAATAGATAGCAATACAAGAGGAGAGATCAGAATGCAATGTTTATTTCTCAATGGTAGTCTTTGACATAGCAGTCATGAGCATAACAGTGACATTCTTGCACTGTTGAGCTTCCAGTACAGTAAATATTAGTGCAATTAACTATTCCCCACTCTACTTTTAATTGGAAAGATTGTTTAGTCTACATACAAAGAATACATGGATAGATTGGACATCAGAAATTCCAGGATCTAAAACCAATGGAAAATATTTTGAGTATCTCAGGAGATATTGTTACACCTGTTTTAAAGTAGATATTCTTGATCAAAGGACTCGCAGATAGATTTTGTTAGAAAATACTCGATATAGGATTCGTTCAGAAATTAAATGGTGTTGCTCTTGAATCATATCTCTTTGCATGTAAACACATACATACATTCAGTCTTTTTTCTGCACAATACTAGAGGCAGATGGGTAACCTTTTTTTTCTACAAACATTTATGCACTATAATAAATCTTAACATTTAAGATGCCTCAACATTATTTGCTGATGAGTCAGAGAGGATTTCTTTTATCTTCCATTCTTGCCACATCCTCTTCTTTCCTGGAAAATATATGAAGGTTGATGTAACAGTTATAATTTTAATGCAAGTGATTTATTATAGTATTGAAAGAAATTACGTATCAGTCAGCTGTAAATTAGTGCAGGATAGAAAATGATGTCACTTGCTAATAATAGCAGGGAGAAATAAACCATTCCTTGTGGAAATCTAGGGAGAAGCCATTTCCTGAGAGAGAAATATAATCTAAAATGAGGGAAATTAGATCTGGATTTGTACATCGTCAATTGATGTGTGGAGTTAAGTCCACACATCTTCAAACTGCCAAGGTTGAGAAACACTGGTCTAGAGGCTCTGAGTTTTAGTGGGCATTAAGGATTCAGACAGTATGTGAGCAAAGGGGAGTTTGACATTGTGTGTGTGAAAAGTAGCTCACAAAATCACATCTGGACAAAAATCAATAATCTTAATTAACCCTGAGGGAAAAAAGTGGTGCACTTAGATTTAATTCAGGATTAGTAACTCAGAAATTGCTAAGTAGCCAGAAAGCCACACTGGTAGCATTGTCTGTGGGGAGAATAAAAACAGACAAGATGGTGGAATTGGTATTGCAATTGTATTGTATTGGCCTTGCTCTCTGTATAAAAGAAGCTTCCTGCCATCTAGCCTTTTTTGACCTTCGCCCCCTCTTTCACAGATGCCACTGCACACTGAGGAGGAAAAAATAAAATAACTGATATTTAAGATCACACTGTAAACATATTATCATCCTATAAGTAAATAGTACAGGTAAGTCTTGATTTATAACAGTTCATTTAGTGACTGGTCAAAGACACATGGTCATGTCATCAAAATTCAGATGCTTGATGAATGGTTCATATTTATGACAGTTACACGGTAACCTTTTGCAACCTTCTGGCAAGCAAAGTCAGTAGGGAAATCAGGTTCATTTAATAACTGTGTTACTAATTTAACAAATGAATTGATTCATTTAACAACTGTGGCAAGAAAGATTGTAAAATGGGGCAAAATTTACTTAACTTTTTCAATTAGCCACACAAATTTGGGGCTCAATTGTGGTTGTAAGTCAAGAAGTGAGCAAGTTGTACTTCCAAAACAAGTAAGCCTTGTAATAAAATAGTTTCTTTCTCTTACTCCTTTGTCAGCTCATGTTTTCTGATGAGTAACTCTAAATTGCTAGTGTCTGTGGGAAATGACTAAGTCTTGAGGTTAATTTTTAATTGGAGCTGCCCAGAGTTGGTTGAAAGATCAGTGGTTATATAAATGTTTGGAAGGCAGGCAGTGCTCTTAAATTGCAGCAGGCAGTGACTATGCTCAAAGTAAATAGTTGCATTAACAAATCTCCTTAATCTGTGTTGTTTCTGATGAAAAATATGTTAATGTGGGTGCTGTAAACTCATCAGTGTCTCAAGAAATGCAGCATTCTTAATGTAGTTGAGTTTTTGAATTGGTGCAGATATTTAAAGAATATTATAAACTGCTTGAAATAGAATTTTATCCCGTAATTATTCCCTCAAAGATTTCTCAGTTTTGTTCCTAGCCCACTTGTGCTTCCCACACTTCATATTCTTTCCCAAATTTAACCATACTAAGACTACCTTTTCTTCTGCCTCTAAGAAGATAAGGAAGGAAAGAAAGAAGGATTTATACTTTTGTAGCTCTTAAAGGGCTTGGAGATTAAGGAAATTGTTAACTTCCAAAGAAGGTCAAGAAAATCTTGTTCAGATTGTGTTTCTTTTCTTTTTTTTGTCCCTTCCCTTCCCTTCCCTTCCCTTCCCTTCCCTTCCCTTCCTTCCTTCCTTCCTTCCTTCCTTCCTTTTTTCACCCAATGTCTTAATCAAAAATATAACATTCCCTGTCTGTCTTACAGAATAATGTCGACTGGGGAGCAATTGAGATTATTAACATTTCAGTGCAAGTTAATTAATATTTCCTGGCCTGGCAATTAAATATAAACCTTTACAAGGTAAACATTTTTTCTAATACATTTCAGTGACTGAAAACTTTTTAAGTGAGCATTAAGAAAGGACCACACTGTTCAACTATTTCCCCTAGTAGCAAAACCAGGAATGATAAATTTAGAGGAACGTTCAAAACTCAGTGATGCAAGCTTCTTATTCAATTTTTGACCACAAAGTTACAACATTATGAGACCTTGGGGGATTTCTGCAGGTTGGAGTAATAGTACTACTACTGTATGATAGACATCTGCAGGGAAGAATAAAATTTCTTGTAAATTCCTGCTTCTTCCATCTACTCTGCATGGGGGCTGCTAACATCAGGCACCATTTCATTGAAGCAACCGCTATATAAGGCCCATTGACCTCTATTGTAAAATATTTATGTATGTATTTATAAAAATGGAAAGTTTTAGACAGTTTAGATAATCAAAGCCTGCAAGATACCTGTTCTATGAGCTCTTGAGTAATTTCAGCCATTTTTATTCTAAACATACATTGTTTTACATCTGCAGCATTGTGCAAAACTGCCTTACTGCCCACTGCCAGGAAAACTTCCTGATCTATATGTTTTATGTAGAAAGGAAATAGTACTGTCTAGATCACGGGTGTCAAACTCGCAACGTCACATTGTCATCACATGGTGTATCGCAACTTTTTTCTCCTTCACTAAACTGGGGGTGGGAGTGGCCAGCGTGTGACTCATCCGGCCCGTGGGCGGTGAGTTTGACACCCCTGGTTTACATGAAAGGGGATAAAAAACAGAGCAAGAGCCTGTGACTGGTTTTTACTGGGTTTTTTTAATGTGTTTGCTTTAATTGTAGAAGGGCTGCCATTAGGAAGTCTTCCAAACTTTTTCCTAGAGTTCAACTCCGGTAATATAGAAATCAGTAAGATGAATTCCAGAAGCTATATGTGATGTGGGGTTATAGAAATGCCAGTATTTATTTATAAAATGTATAGGCTGCCCATCTTACCTCAAGGTAACTCAAAGTATGGTTCAAGAATAAAAAAGGAGGGAGGGAATGGAAGGAATAGGACGGTAACTTCTTGATAGAAAGAGGAGGAAGTCATAATTCTACGTTTTATTTTATTTTTTAAGCTTTCCTTTGATTCTTTATACTTTTATTCTGTTTAAAATTCTAATAAAAAAATAGAAAGAAATGAAAGTGTGGGTCAAAGCTCTCTAGATCAAAGTATGGCTCAATCTTTTTGGTTAACAAGATTGGGGAAGAAAAGTGACATTGTACAACTCTTGCTTCAGCCCCTGCAAAAGAGACCAAATAGGAGTGGTGCTGAGAGAAACCGTTCCTGTGTGTTGTTTTAGGGAAATGAAAAGTTCAAGCGATGACAAATTTCAGTGGAAGAGGGAGAAATTATTCCTGTCAGCTTTTTTTTTTTAAAATAAGTTGCTCAACTGGATGGAGGCTTATGTTGCAAAGTGGTTCTCAAAGCTATGAGATGACAACAGAGGACAGAAAGTGCAAACAAAAGAATCCAGAAAATGCTAAAACACAATCTGTTTTTCCACTCATCCCAGGAAAAAGTAGCAGCCGTTCCAGCCTTTGGTTTCTGAGTATTTGTTAGGTCAAGTATGATCATAAACATCCTTTGATCCAAGTTTTATAGCCAAGATAGATTTTTGTAATAGCCAGTTGGGAAATTATCAAGTATGGAAGGAAAAGGAAAATTATTAAATACGGAAAGAATAAAGGCATTAACTGTATTTAATTTTAATTAAAATGAACATTAATCCAATTTTTGTTTTTGCCTATCTTTGCTAAATTCCAAGTCATGGTTCCTCATCACATAAAAGAAAAATGTAGCTTTAATTCTCAAAATTTTGCACATATTTAATGTATCTTCTAATTATCGAATTTTTCGGAGTATAAGTCGCTCCACACTATAAGACACATGTAGCTTTTGGGGAGGAAAACAAGAAAAAAAATCTGCCTCTGCCTCCCAGCAATTTTTCTCCTTTCAGCAAACAGCCAACAGCCTGGTCAGCTTCAGCACAGCCTGATTTATCATGAGCAGCTGATTGGCGGTTGAATCTGCCTCCCAGAATACCGCCTATCAGCTGTTCCAAGCTGCATGGATCACCATCACCACCGTCACTGCCCATCACTGCTGCGTATCGCCACCTCCACACGTCCCACTTTCGTCCTCCGTGCATCCCGTTTTCAGCCTCTGCGTGCCCCATTTTCGGCCTCTATGCATCCCATTTTTAGCCCAGTCCAAGCAGCACGAATAGGCGGCAGCAGCGGCGGCAACATTTACTGTATAAGACGCAGACATTTCCACCCACTTTTTTGGGGGAGTACGTCTTTTATGGCAAAATATGGCAAATGTGAATTAACAATAATTTATTCTTGAGGAAAATGTGAGAATTTCCTTATCTCCAGTTATCTCTTCAACTTACGACCACAATTGAGCCCAAAATTTATGTTGCTAAGCAAGACAGTTGTCAAAGTGAATTTCACCTGATTTTGCGACCTTTCTTTGCCACATTTGTTAAGCAAATCACTGAAGTTGTTAAATGAATTGTGCAGTTGTTAAACAAACCTGGTTTCCTCCCATTGACTTTGCTTGTTGGAAGCCAGCTGGGAAGATTATAAATCATGATCACATGGGATGCTGCAACTGTCAATAAATAGAGGACAGTTGCCAAATGCCTGCATGTTAATCACATGACCATGAGGATACTACAGTGGTCTTAAGTGTGGAAACCGGTCATGTCACTTTTTTGTGACTTTGAACAATCACTAAATGAATGATTGTAAATCAAAGACTACCTGTACAATTATAATCAGTTGCTGTGTAAGACAGGATTACCACTAGTAATGGTAGGTGTAATAATTCTGAGCAAGAATGTTGCTCCTCCACATAATTAACTATTGCAAACCTTTATTTTATTTCATTTTCCAGCCAGAAAGGTCTTCCTTTCTTCCTATATCTTGCTCTGACTCATATGCACGTGCCTTTGGTTTTGTCTGAGGCACCTTGGAATCCATCGTGCCAAGATCCCTATGGAACATACTTGAAGGAAATGGATGCTTTGGTGGGACAGATCAAGGATGCGGTTGACAGCACAGCAAAGGAAGATACATTCCTCTGGTTTACAGGTGAAGTT
The DNA here is from genome assembly GCA_027560375.1 of Imantodes cenchoa. Classification (NCBI taxonomy): domain Eukaryota; kingdom Metazoa; phylum Chordata; class Lepidosauria; order Squamata; family Dipsadidae; genus Imantodes; species Imantodes cenchoa. The sequence continues at coordinate 502,528 of JANHGD010000674.1, forward strand.
TAAAAGAAGAAAAACTCACTGCAGTACAGGTGGCACAGAGATGTCATTTTGGTGGGGACATTTGAAAGTCTATCCCGACAACTTGCTGGATACAATAGCATGAATCACCGTGGTAAATTATATAATGAAGCATTTTAAATGTCACATGTATGGTGGCTAGGGATCAGATCCAGTGCAGAAAACTAAAACTTCCCTGATGGATAGCTGTCAAGTCACTGCTTGAATACACCAGGCCCATATGCCATCCGTCCAAACCTGAGAAAAATGCCACATGTATACAATCTCTGTAACTCTATTTTACAAGGAAAATCTATCCCTCAATCTTGGTTTAAATCTGCTACCTATCCCCAACCAGAAAAAGATCGTTTAACGATTTCATAGGACAGGCCTATTTGAATATTGAACATTATTATGAGTTGCTAGATTACATTCCACACTATAGAATTATAGTAATGGAGAACAATATGGATTTATTAAGGGTAAGCAGATTGAAAATTCCTGACTACATTTATACTTAATTTATGTGACTGTGAAAAAGAATAGTTGTAGTTCAGGTTGAACTGTGAGCTCCTTGATGCCCTCTAAGCATAGTGATTTTCTTGCAGACATTTCATTACCCAACTAGGTAACATAATCAGTGTTAGAAGGATATGGGATTTGCTGCATTTTATATACTAGTGGCTTGCTCTGTCAGTTTTGGTGGGTGTGATCCATACTAATACTGACAGGGCAAGCCACAAGAATAAAAATGGACCTCATATGTATATGCGTATTGGGCTTCTGCTACACTGGAATGGCTATTTTAGTTTAAGAAATTAGAAAAATACAAATTGGAAGTTGAATTAATGAATAGATGTACATTTTACACCTGCGTGGTTAGGTTTAATTATTTGTATTTATAAACCGAATAGGAGGGTTTCAGGACAGACATACAACAAATTCTATAGTGCAGACAGATTCTTCTTGCAGAAAATGATCCCAAAATAATAAAGGCTCCTAAAGGTCTTTATTTAAAATTAATTAGCAATAGCATTTTAATGGAAAAAGAGAATGTGTTGGAGGGGGGAAACTATCAGTGCCCAAAACTTTATGCAGCCTGGGTTCATGGCAGTTTGGACATGCAAAGCTAAGGTTGCAAGCCAGATTCTCTGTAGTCCCTGCAGTCTAGTTCATGGCTCTTAAATAAAGGGCCTGCTGACTAGTGGTTACTGTAATCTAAAGCAGTATCCTCCGGAAAGATGCAGCGGATTCATCGAGAAAGAGAAAAAAAAATATTTGCTTTCACACAGTCTTGGCTGAATGTCCTCAGAGAAGCAAAGATGTTATGGAATAGATTTCCCTGACCGGCCCTAGGACTCAGACCCTGTGCCTCTAAAGACTTAGTCCTAGGAGAACTAGGAAGCAATAAAAATATAAATAGATATATCATGACCCCTCTTATTTATTTTCAGTGCTGCTTTTGTTCTACTGTTAGCTTCCTTTTCTTCCTTTGTCTGCCCCTCCCCCCTTGTTTCTTCGTTGCTTGTATCCTTACAATTTATATTGACTGGTTCCTAATATGATTTGATTGTTTATTTGTATCCGGACTATCATTAAGTCTTGTACCTTATGATTCTTGATGAACTTATCTTTTCTTTTATGTACACTGAGAACATATGCACCAAGAAAAATTCCTTGTGTGTCCAATCACACTTGGCCAATATAATTCTAGTCTAGTCTAGTCTTTTCTAGTCTTTCCTTTTCTATATTCTATTCTATTCTATTCTTTCTTTGCTCAGACTGTTTAGAAGTTATTTAAGGTTAGCTTCCGTAGGCAGAACTCAGTCTCTTATTGCAATGCGGGTAATCCAGTTTTCCAGGCTTCGACTTCACTAAGATAAACAATCTTTTATTCTTTGTTACTTCATTGTTGGGCTTGTGCTAGCAACACACACACTAAAACGCTTGTACCTGGTCACCCTGGTTAACAATAAACTTCGGCCATCTACAGGGAGTCCTCAATTTACAACCATAACTGAACGCCAAATGTCCTGATGCTAAGCAAGACCGTTGCTAAGCCAGCCTTGCCCCATTTTAGGAACTTTCTTGCCACAGTTGTTAAGTGAATCATTGCAGTTACTAACCTGATGGTTAAGTGAATCTGGCTTCCCCATTGACTTTGCTTGTCAGGAGATCACAAAAGGACACTGCAACCATTATAAATTCAAACCAGTTGCCAAGCATCCAAGTTTAGATTAGGTGACCATCGGGATGCTGCAATGGCTGTAAGTGTGAAAAAATAATCATAAGTCACTTTTTCAGTGTGGTTGTAACTTCAGAGGATCACTAAATGAATGGTTGTAACTCATGGACCACCTGTATTTGGGAAGGGGGTGTTTTATTCTGTTGCCTACAGATTCCAGGAGAAGTGAATTACCGACCTATTCTGAAACAGGGGTTGGCAGCATAACTCTCAGCCCAAGTAGAATAGAATAGAGCTGGAAGGGACCTTGGAGGTCTTATAGTCCATCCCCCTGCTCAAGCAGGAGAACCTATACCATTTCAGATCAGTGACTGTCTAATCTCTTCTTAAAAACCTCCAGTGATGGAGCGCTCACAATTTCTGAAGGCAAGCCGTTCCACTGGTTAATTGTCCTTACTGTTAGGAAGTTTCTCCTTAATTCTTGGTTGCTTCTCTCTTTGATAAGTTTCCAACCATTTTTTCTTGTCTTGCCCTCTGGTGCTTTGGAGAATAATTTGACCCCCTCTTCTTTGTGGCAGCCCCTCATATACTAAAATATTTGACATGCTAATGTCCCCCCTAATTCTTCTTTTCTTTAGACTAATCAGTAGAATGGAACTCTTTCATCTGGGGCTATAGCTTCATCCAGACACTCTGGAACTTCTGCTAAGATAGGTAAGATAGCTCTAGCGAAGAGAAGGACCAAGGGAGACATGATAGCAGTGTTCCAATATTTGAGGGGCTGCCATAGAGTGGAGGAGGTCAGGCTATTTTCCAAAGCACCAGAAAGTCAGACAAGGAATAATGGATGGAAACTGACCAAGGAGAGATTCAACGTGGAAATAAGGAGAAAATTTCTGACAGTGAGAGTGATCAACCAGTGGAACAGCTTGCCTTCAGAGATTGCGAGAGCTCCAACAATTGAGTCTTTCAAGAGGAAATTGGACTGCCATTTGTCGGAAATGGTGTAGGGACTCCTGCTTGAGCCGGGGGTGGGGGGTGGGGGTTGGACTAGATGACCTACAAAGTCCCTTCCAACTCTGTTACTGTTACTAAGATGGGCAGCAAACAAATTTGACAAACTCAGATAAAGGTTCTGAGAAAATAGAGCTCCCCAAAAGCATCTGACAGGCTGATGATTTATGACAGATACCTGCTTCTTGCAAACAACCATCGATTTTTAAAATTGGTCTCATAGAGATTTGTTTCGTCAGACACTCAGTAGCTTCTAAGAGCTATAGAGGCAAAAAAAGATGGTGATTGATTCAGAAAGGCCTCCTTTTGAAGAATCAGCTGGTAGCTCCTGCCCTCCAAATGAATCTCTGATAATAAAAATGTTGTACCCTTAGGAATTCATGGAACAAATTAAAAAGTTGCTGCAGTAAAGGGGAGGTATATTTTTTGTGTGCCCATACTTGCTGTATTTGAAGGACCTTAAACAACCTTATCCATTGTTACATTTAGTCATAAACAAGCAGGGTTTTTCTCAGAAATGGGTTTTGAACCAGTGGGACATCCAGCTGAATAACAATGCTTATTATTAATGTTCAGATTAATGTACTGGAACTGTAAAATTGATGTTCAGATTAATTTGCTGCTCTGGTATTTCGCTGCTTCAGCCTGTATTGTCATTGTTTGTACATTTGTGAAATCTGTGTCCGACTTTTTGGATGAGTCGCCGTGGGTCTTCTACTTAAGGAACTGGGCAGTGCCCCCTCCTTTTAACTTCAATAATCATCCAGTGTCACATGGTCTTGGATGACCCATCACGTCTTGAAGTCTATTGTGTAACCTTATTTTCTCCACACAGCTGGGCTCCTATCTGAAAAGAGAAATCAGCACACAAGTTCTGTTTTTATGAAAGTGCGTTTTTGTTTTTATAAAAAGCCAGAATAAGGGCTTCAGATTCAGTGTAAATTTGTGTAACTGATTGAGAGCATAGCATACAGTTCTGTTCTCCTTTGAATCTTAAGAGTATCTTTGCTCCTTCTGAACCTACAACACTTACATAGCTGTAGCTGAGTTTTAGCCATGAAGCAGATGAGGTGATAACAACTGGCTGGTTCTAGATTGTTCTCAAGAAAACCTGGGTGGTGTCGGTTAACCTTGGCAGGGATTCTTTCCTGTCACCAAATTTAATGTGGGCGATGAACAGACTGCCCAATGTACTTAGAATTTTAAAGGGGTTTTACACATATCAGTAGCCTGTTTTGAAGTTCGTTCGCCACAGGCACTATTTCCTTGAACAAATTCTAGCCAAAAACACAAACCTTGTCACCTTTGACTAATAATTAAGCACTTCATTACATAAGAACAAAATAGCCAGTTCCGAAGTCTGCTGTTAATGAGTTGTTTTCTCCCAAGTGAGGGAAGTAAAACGTGGTTCATTAAACTCCAAGGCAAACTCTTTCTTATTATTATTTTGTCTCCCAATCCTTTAAAATTATTCAAGTGGCAAATAGCTTTCCTCCTCACTTAGAGAAAAAGTCTTTCTGCAAGTCGTTTTCGCTGTTTTTGAGAAAAAAAAGCAATGCTAATCTTTTAGAGTTTTGTCTGTAATTGTCCTGCTTCACACTCCTGTTTAGATTCCTCTTGAAGGTGAGGGACCTATTGGCTATTCAGTATGGTTTGGCAGCCATACAATTTTTATGAAAAAAAAAAATTTATTAAACAAATTCACTGTTGTGCATCATCCAGACACACTCCTGCGAGATGGTCAGCCATATAAATATGACAAATGCTTTTTAACAAAATAAAATCAATATAAGTATTAAGCAAGAAAGAGTGAAAATGAGATTAACGAGTAAGTAGAATAGGTGTAAATGTAAATAGAAGAGGGAAAAGAAAAACAATGTTTGGATCTTGACAAATTACAATATTTGTCAGCTCTAAGTGCTGAGGAAAATAATGAACACAAGAAGCGGCGCCCAACTGCACGCAACAGTATAAGAACTTCCACATTAGCCTTGTGTTACTCTGCAGGAGAATGTGCCAGTTCTGTTTGGTATAGATTAAAAAATGTGCAAAACAGGAAAAGATGGGAAATGGGTTGGACTAGTCATCATCTGGAAAAATCCCACACTTGCTGGGGAGGCTGTGACCTCCTGAGTCATTCCAGATTCTACCCCAGCTCCGGACTTGAAGATTATATTTTCTCAGCCTTAGTAGTCCCTTGTAAAGCATCCTTATAGGTTAAAATTTCAAGAAGGACAGAGGTAGCCTTTGCTATTTGTTTTTCCTCCAGCCAATAGATTTGTTAGACCAACTTGATCTTATCACCAAGTTTTGCATAATCGCTGTGCTTGTTTGTCGATGTCTGTTCAATGAAAGCTATCTGTTTTGTGTCTGCAGTCTAAACGTTTATTTTAGAATTGTACCTAGAATTGACACCTTTTATTTTGGTGGGTCAGGGATTCTAACAAAAAAAGTGACGGATTTCCTTTGTTTTCTCTGAAAAGGTTTTAGAGAATTTATTAAACTCGTGTATTAAGGAACAGGTGAATTCCGAGGTCTTTCATATCCTTTATAATCTTGTACCTTCCTTTCCAGCTTTATATAACCCGTTTGTTGGTATAAGAAAAATAAGCTTCATGAAGCATGATTAATCATGTGTAATTGTTAATATAAATAATATTCAGTTGAAAGAAACGGGAACTATACTCTTTGGCCCTTCAATCTAACCTTGCTGTAGCTGCTCCCATGGTTTCCAATGAAAGACACCTTCCTGTTCTGTTTATCAACAGGATCTCCTACTCTTATCTTTCTAGGAGACAATGGTCCTTGGTCTGAGAAGTGTGACTATGCAGGAAGTGTTGGTCCATATACAGGGATGTGGCAACAAAAAAAAGGTAACACCACTTTTTAAAAGTTCTCTCCAGCTTTTCTGATTAGAAATTTGGGTTACATTTTCTTTTTTTATTACTGTATTTTTCGGACTATAAGATGCACTGGTGTATAAGACGTACCAAGACTTTGAAGAGGTAAGGAAAAAAAAAAAGATTTTGCCCTCCCCCAGCCCCCAGTAGCACTCTGCAGACCTCCCAAACCCTCTGCCCACCCCATTTTTCTGAAAAATGGGCCATTTTCCACCCATTTTTTGCAAAAACGGGGGCGATTTTGCCCCCCCAAACCCCCAGGAGTGCTCTGCAGATCTCCCAACCCCTCTGCGCACCCGTTTTCATGCGGGGTGGGGCTTTGGGAGGCCAAA
>JANHGD010000683.1:126516-140950 GCA_027560375.1 Imantodes cenchoa
GTGGGCGGAGCCTCGCGCGCTCTTCGCGCTGCCTGCTCCATCGGCTCTACCGCGAAGAAGAGCCGACAGCGAACTGGAAGGATTTCACCCCTGCCCTGTTGCCAACCAACTGAATCACAATCCCATGATTATGGGGACACAATGGCCACAAGCAATCCTCTCATTCAGTCCTTCTCATTCAGCACCATAATAACCATTGCTCAATAAGCGGTCGTTCAACAAGGACTACCTGTATTACCTTGGAATTAACCCTTGAATATTGTTATTGGTGTGAGTATGGCTTCCAAATCCAAAAGAATTCTAGAATCCGTGATGCAACCATCCAAATTTAGATAAGTATATAGAAATTTAAAGGAACTATCTAGTACATAATTACTACCAGCATAGAAAATGTTTTCATACAAAATTTATTTCACACGTTTATTGAACTATCCACATGTAATTTTTCAGACATGATGCAACATTAGATGTTAGTAACAATTAATGTGGAAAATAAATATATACCAGTGATGTGACTCAAGATGATACTTTTACTTATTGATTACATATTTATTTATTTTTGACCACCAGAATAACCAGTTAGTTTTAATGAAAACTTATAGTAGTGTTTCAGTTACTTTTTCGATTGAATAAGCCCATTACGGAGTTTTAAATAAAATTTATCCATCGCACCTAAGGTTGTGGGAATATTCCTATGGGCCACATATAAATAAAGTGGATGGAGGAGACAAAACAGCAGCATTTAGTGGATTAATGTCAGGCATCAAATTTGTACCTGAAGCTTCAAAAAAGAGCTTATACCTTTTAAGTTAAAAAAGCTTTATGAAAAATAATTTGTATAAAATGTGTGATCAAAAAGGTATCTGGATAACCACAAAAAGTGGAATGATAGACATATATATTTATATATTTTAGGGTGTGTCAAATTTTTCAACTTTCAATTTCCAAACATTAGGGGTGCTCAAAAGTTGTGATATGCCATGGGGTTTGTAAAGATATTTTGGTTACTTTTAATATAATTTAGATGTGCTTGGTAAGTAACTACATAAATATCATAACTTTTTAACATTTTGTTTGTTTCGTGAATACCTGTTTTTTTTAAGGTAAATACTTACAGATTTGCATAGTTTATACCTGTTGTTAAATTAGCAGTGTCCTATGCTTTGCATTTGATTCCAAGAAAGCACTTCAGGGCACCCAAGATCACAAATGCAGCATCCATCTAAAGTTCACCGGAAAAGATAAAGCTACTTTTGTAGAGCTACAGTGCAGTGTTCAGTCCCATGTGCTCTGAACATCCTACGTGGAATTAAATTGCAAAGCCCTGCATTGCACAGTTCCAAAATCTACCTTCTGATGGACCATTGGAATTTCATATACTGTAAATGCTAGCATACATGTATAATACTTAATCAGTACCAACATTTTGATATGGTAAGACAATTACATTTATTACAAGTTTCAAATGGCATTTTGTATGGAACTACACTTAAATTTTAGAAATGGAGGAATTACTCAGTAGTCCTTAACCCGTCCATTAAAATACCATAGTTAATTTAGCACATTTATATTTTGGTTCAAGTGCTATAGCGTCTGTACTATTTAACCTTGTTCCAAACACAGAACAAAGAAAACCCTCCCCACTCCAATAAGCACTTGCTATATTTTCAATTAAGTTAGTCATATAAAATTTCTATAAATATCTGTAAGTATGCATTAGCGCACAAATTACTTAGAAGATACATCTCTAGTACATAATTTAGAAATACATAAAGAAGAGGTTTCTGAGAATATTCTAGTCATTGGAAATTAAAAAGTTATTGGCACATTTGGTGGAAAAAAGTTCACTTTTATTCACTGAACTTGATATGCTATTGCTCACTAATCAAAAATCTTTGGCTTAACCATTAGTTAAAGACAAAGATTTATGGTAAAAATAAATATATAAGAATGACTTATCGTATATACAAAAAGTACAACCAATATTCAAGCTTTAAAAAAGACAAAACCTATGTATATATCAATGCAGGCTTTCATAGCCGACGTTAATCCAATGGTGAGGAGCTGTGGGGCTAATAGAATGTGGTCTAATTCTTTGGTATCCTGATATTTTGCCAGCAATTGTGGCTGCTGTCTTCAGAGGTGAAAGTGGCCTGCTTTCTAGTACACAATTGTTGACAAAACGAATTAGACCATAATCTATTAACCCGGACACACATCATCATTGGAAAATCTGTGTATATTTGGTGTAAGCAACATTCAGCAATGCTAATGTTTAAAACATGACCTATTGCACATTAAAGATTGTTTTTAAGCCTGGTGTTCACATACCTAGTCTTAGAACACAGAATTAGCAGATTTAGAGGCTGCAAATTTACCTGAAAAACACATGTCCATATCACCGTGTACAAAATGGCGGGATTTTCTGCACACTGTATTAGTACAATAATCAGAGTAAATAGTGCCTTTAAAACAGATGCAGAATGCCAAGGTCTCCCTTACTCAGAAACATAAATTATTCTTTCTAGACAAGAAGGCTTTTGTGGGAACATGGTTACAAGATAACTGAGCTTTCCTTTAGAAATTCAGCGATACATCATTGCATCAATTCACCAATATAAAGAGTTGGATCCAGATGAAATTAGTTGCAGTTAGGCCCCATTGTTTCAAACAGGATCAAAATGCAACTAAGTCCAGATCCAGAATCATTCACTAGCAGATATCTACTGCCAAAAAAAACCCCACCTCAACCCCCCCCAAATTACAAATATCAGCAAATGTTTGCTTCCCTTAATATGCACTTTTTCCAGCAATTTACCCCTTAAAAGCAAAAAAAATAAAATAAAAATCCAAACACTGCAGTTCCTAAAACTGAACAGAGTTACATACTACAAGTTAATCTTCCTGATGTTAGAACCAGTTCTTAATGTCATGGTTCAGTCCTATTAATGTAAATTATTAACTTCTGTCCATATGTCCATATCTCTCACTTCTGAATAATCAGTCAGCCATGAATTAGTGGGATTAAAGTAAACATATTCTGGGCTTGGAGATAGGAAAAAAAATCTTAGTATCTTGATGGGCAGACAAGTTTGAAACTCCCGATTTTATTTTAAGCATTCAGCGACAAAAAGAGAATCAAAGTCAAGTAACTATCCACAAATGAGAAAGATGATAGGTTACGTTAATTTCTATCTCATTTGGAGTTCCATAGAATTTGCCTGACAAAATACTAGTATTCTCTTCTGATATTTAAATAGTGTAGACAAATCTACTGAAATACATGTCTATTCGTTGTTAGGAAAATTATCTTGCTATCTTGCATTTGGTGAGAGATGTTTCAGCAATGCAGGAAAGGTGGGATCAAAGGAATAACTTGGCCTAACACGTAATTCAGACTCTGGAAAGAACAAGTAATGGTGCAGTTCAGTCAAATTTTGCCAAGAGCATTCTAGCAAACCACACAACTCAGGGTGCTTCCTTTCTCTTTTAGACAGTGGCTAGATTTCCTTGCCCAGACAATCAGTTTCATTGTGTTAATTTTTTTTCTCAAAAGCAGCCAAGTGCTCTCAAGACTAAGCTGGAAGCAAAAAATAAATCCCCAACTGGGAAAAATTCATACAGCTCCATTTCACCAAAAGAAGAGTAAATCTATCCCTTTCCAGGTTCATAATTTGGATTTTAACTACATTTTTTTTAAAAAAAATTACAGATTAGTTAATGTATAGAAGCTGGTTTGGGGAGTCTTAAAATTTGGATCTGTTAACACCAAACATTTCTGATATGAAAATAACATTTATAAAACAAACAGGTCTTCCACTTGCATTCATCATGTTGCTCAAAGACATCTTAAAATCCACTCAATCTTTTTAAGTTCAGCTGGGATCCCTAGGAATAACTTTCATTTCCATTCCATTTTGTGATCCACTGTTTTTTTGCGTGGTTCTCTTTAGCTTTTCCGTCTTTAATCTGCCTTTCCTCCTTCCGAATTCTTACAGCATGGTAGCGGGGGATGCTGTCATCGTACCTGGAACGCTGGAAGAACCCGCACTATAGGAAGGAAAAGAAAATGTCACAATGCTCAATGTTATTAAACAAGTATGGTCTTACCAGGGCCGGATTTTCCTATAGGCTAACTAGGCTTCAGCCTAGGGCCTCAAGATCAAGAGGGGCCTATATTCGAATTGTTAGCATTTTTTATAAAGGTTAGTACCAATCACAACATGTTTCATTTAACATGTTGATATATATCACAGTAATGATGTATTTTATTATCTCTCATGTAATTTACAAACTTAAAAATGGGAGGTGAAAGGGCCTCATAAGTGGAATAGCCTAGGGCCTCTTTTCATGTAAATCCAGCCCTGGGTCCTGGTGTTTCCCAGCTGACACATAATGACATTTAAAAACTGACTCTTAAAAAATCTAGCTACAAAATAAAAAGATGCAATTATATCAATAAATCTTTAATCACTCTAAACATTCAGCTTCTTGTATTTCCTCCACCCTGCCCCTTTCCTAAATATATTGTATAAGTAATTGTATATGTAAAGAGGAAGAGTCTCTAGCAGTTTCTCAGATTATGCAGATTCAGCAAATAAGTAGAAAAAGTAAATAAGGAAGTATGTGGTCAGGCAAACATGGGGTGGTAAAAATATGAGCTTTCAGAAAACTCAGTTCTCAACCCAGAAAGCAATTATATTCCCTTTAACCAGCAGGTGCTGCTCTGGCAATAGGAACAGACGTGACCAGCAAAGGCTGTAATAAAACAACTGAGTTGCTTGAACATAATAAACTGAAAAATGTGTCCAAGCAATATAAGGGCCAAATGAAACTGGCAGCCCTATGCTTTGGAATACAAATAGAATACAATACAAATCACCAAGAAACTTTCCTTCCCAACCATCTCAATGGTCTCCCTGTCAAAGAAAATCACAAGGTCAGTCATTGAACAGACACGGTCTACTCTGTTCAACTTGGACAAGTTACAATAGAAGTCCAACATAAAAACCAACCAAAACACCACAAATCAGAACACTGTTCCCCACAATTTCAGCTGTAATCTATCTCAGATCAACACAATCCCTTTGTTACAGTATATGGCAGACAGACTTCAAAATGTTTTCTGCCAGTGTGCAAGAGATCAGCATGAAGCCTCCTCCTTTTACAGAATATTTAGGGAAATGGAAGAGCCCCAGAACCCTGGGAACAGGGGGGAGTTGGCATAAATACAGAGAAATACTGTGAGGCTACAACAAGGGAATTCAGCCACAGGCCTTTGCTGAGGTATTAATATGTCCACAGTTCCCTATAAAAGATACAGGGTAGGCCTTAGTCAAATAACAGTTTTCTATCACCTAATTCATCTAATACAAAATCAAGCAAATGTTATTATGTTCTTATCATTGAGAAGGACTCAATGTCTTCTCACTATTTTATTCTTCTTCTGCAGAAACTACTAGGCTGTTTTTAGTAATGTAGGTAAAATACCTTTGAACAAGCAGCTTTCCTTTGAATCAGAATGTCCTTAGCTCATTATTGGATAAATTGCATTATATTTAATGAGTGAAATACTTTAACAATAGATTAATCTGAAATTTAGTTTGAACTATTCAAATTATTTATATGAAATCCCAAAAATTTAACATGAAATCCACAAGAACCTTATCTAATAGGCTCACTAGATGAGCTAAACTAAAGAAACAATGGGACAATCATTAACATCATTGGCCAAAGTTTATGTAGGGGTGTTTTTAATGTCTGGGTAGCATGGAGATTAGTGAGCGAATTTAACAGTTAGCATAAATTTTCCCCAGAAGTGAGAAGTACAGAAAAAAAGGAGCAGTAAAAGAACAAAGGAGAGAACAGAACTATTTTCTGAGACTAAGTTAGAGACAAAAGGTGGAAGTCTCAAAGTTGATAGGAGCTTCAAGATTCAATTAAGTGATTTTTTAAAAGATTAACATTAGGATATTGCTAAGTTTAAAGATGTTGATGAGGGAGATGCTTTATATTCACTATATATCTGTATACAATAAATACAGAAAACTTTGATCTAACTAAATTTAAATATGAATGGAAAGCAAAACATTGTTAGTTCTGATTAACTACAGTGGTACTGAGTTTAGGGAATAATAGGATTAATTCATAATCTGGAAAAACATAGGCAATTTCAAGATCTCTCTTTTCAAAAGGGAATTTGAAAATTTTTTTTTTTTTAATTGGCTACAGAAATACTGCCCTGTTGTCTATTTCAGAATTATGGTAATGTCTAATGCTATTTCTAAGGCAGAAAAATACTAAAATATGTAAATAGTCTGTGGATTGTTCTGTAAAAAGGAGTAGGCTGGACAAAGATTCCTGCCTGCAGAAAAGAGGTAAAAGGACAGGACAGAAGGATCAATCTTTACCAGGGAATCCAAGACAAACACAAATAAACTACACTTATGTCATAATGAAATATTCTGTACCATGCCGGCAGCTTTTGATAGATAGTTTAGTGGAAATAGAAATATATTTTGTTTGATGGCAACTTCTGTGAAACAACATAGGGGAAAATGGTCTTGTTAATCAAATAATGTAATGTATCAAATTGTGTCCTCTGCTTAATAGAAGGCTCTTCATTCCAGTCAGTGCTTTTATGAGCAGAACTGATTTCTACAAATTATCCTTTTTTTCTAGTTCTTAAAAAGGTAATTCCTAACCTTCTGAAAATTTTGGACAGATAATACCAGCATAAATTATTCTCCCTTATTGGAGTTTCATGGCAATCCTGAAGGCATTCAAAACACAGATGCATTATGAGCTATTTCAATTGCTAGATTGTCTTCAAAAGATAACTTCAGTTTTTGCATATTATAATCCTGCATTATGCAGCTAGATAGCCACAGGCATATCAGTAGCAACATCTAGTAATATAAAACATACGGCAGCATGTTATGATGCCATGGATTTTTATGCCACACTCTTATTTATTAGTTGTTTCCTGCACAAGGGAAATTACCAATGCAATGGTATCATGACAATGCAGAGGCATCCTTGCATTGAGAAGTGTCTCCATAACAAAGGGCCAAAACTCCACCATTCTCTCCTTTTCCTTCTATTCCTTCACATAAGACTGGTACATTGTTTCCTCAACAGAAATTGAAAAAAACCAACCCTAAATTAATTAGAACACCCACAATTACTTTTTTTTTAAAAAAAATTATTTTTAAAGCCTAAGGATATGTAATGTGTGATTAACACATTCTGATTGACTTAGTTCTGTCTGTTAGCCTATCCAGTCAGATTTCGGTAGAGGATTATGCCCATCCCCATACCTCTTTAAAATGATTGGCTTACAAACAGGTGCTGAGTTCAACCTCCCTTTACTGAAGGGCATGGAAGTACAAAAGCTAATGAGAGAACCTGTCACTGCAGGGGGCATTTATTTATTTAGTTTCCAGTCATCAAAGGAGGAAGTGACAGACAGTGAAGACACTAGGGCCATCATGTCAGCTTAATCTGGGAAACAAGATAAGACTCTGCTCCTCAACATCCTTTCAAAGGATGGCTCTGAACTATTTTAAAGGATTAAGAGTGAAAAAACAAATGTTCTCCTAGCCAAAGAAAACAAATGCATACCATTTCTGTCTTTCCTAGCCCTGGGCTGATAGTCTCATGTATATTTTACATTTGTCCACACAGTAATTCAGGAGTAGTCTCATCTATTCTAATTTAGCTGACTTTAAATACCTGATACTCCTTATTGAAAGTCTGATTTAATCTACTGCTACCTTTACCTGACTGTTAAGAATGTCTCTCTTCCTTCTGAGGCCATCTAATGATCATTCAAATGTCTGCACATGAGAATGAAATATATTTGTCCATTTCTCCTGACTTGCCCAATTCCATATAGCAAAATAAATAGAAGCATGTTTATTGTTAACAGAAGTGTGTAACAACTGGTTACTTCAGAGAAACATTCACTATTTACCACCCAATACCTTTCTAGTCACATTTGTACATCTCAAAATTTTTCGATCAATTTGCTAGCTTTGGTAAACACTTCATCAAGATTTCACAAATGCATCCATTTACTGTAGTTTTTTACAATTTATTTATAAAGAGCTACCGTTCATTCCATTTTGTCTGTCACATACCACTATCACTAATTTTTTGATACATACATGTTCAGATCTGTACTACTTATTGCTTCATATTACTTTTTTGAAAAAGTCATTTTGCTTCTCAACCAGCAACATGGCATTCACACTAACCCTAACCCAATCCCAACCAAGACTCCTCTATTACTGTCACAAATATTCCTTATTCATTTATCTATTAATATATTGATCAAGGAGAAATCACATACTCTTGTTTTGCTGAAACATCTCCTAAGCATTCTATTTATTCTCACAGAATAGACGACTAGACTAGACTAGACTAGACTAGACTAGACTAGACTAGACTAGACTAGACTAGACTAGATTAGAATTCTTTATTGGCAAAGTGTGATTGGACAAACAAGGAATTTGTCTTTGGTGCAGATGTTTTTCTTTCATCATCTGCAGTTCTTAGCACATTCAGCAGCCAAACTTCAACTACACGTTATTGAAATATATTTCATAATTCATATCTATTCACAATTCAAGCCTATTGGAATATTATTTTTAAAAAAATAATTGTACAACTTACTTTCGATGAAAAAAAGAATCAACTGGAAATGGGCTCCTTATTGAAAGTCATATCCAGGAAATGTGGCATGTCACTTTTTTTCAAAGACCTGCTCTTCTCCTTTATCTACATGCTTGTATTTATTATTGTTCAAGTTGTTGGCATCATTATGTTGGTTAAGATGGATTTTATGCAATAAAGCTAAAATAGTATGTATGGAACTAGTACTGTACTAAAAATGTTGCAGTGGATCAGAATTGGTCTACAGACACAGTGAAATCGTTTCTTTGAGAATTGCTTATTTTTGTCGAAAAATAAATTCTGCAATTAGAAGCAAATTGTTGGGATTTGATTTCCATAGAGGCGTCCTATGTACCTGAAGTTAGCCTACTGCAGTGATGGCGAACCTTTTTTTCCTTGGGTGCCGAAATAGTGCACGTATGCGCTATCGCACGCGTGCGTGTGCCCACACCTATATTAAATGTTCCCCCACGCGGCCATGCTCCCCCATTTCCTGACTTCTGGTGGGCCTGGTAGGCCCATTTTTCATCCTCCAGAGGCTTTCTTGGAGCTTGGGGAAGGCAAAAAACACCCTCCCCTGCCCCCCTAGTGCCCCTCCGGAGGCCGAAAAAGCCCTCCCAGAGACTCCGTGTGAGCCAAAAAATCAGCTGGTGGGTGCCCACATGCGCGCTGGATCTAAACTAGGGCAACGGCATGTGTGCCAGCCATAAGTTCACCATCACGGGCCTACTGCCTTCAGATGAGGGAAAGGTAAAGCATTATGACGAATGTTGAAAAGAAGCTACTCAGCATTTATACATGGAACAAGGAGGTGTTATCTTATTGTCAGTGTAACTCACCAAAATGCCTTAGCCATTTCACTGAAAATTATGGAAAACATTGTTACTTTTTCTAATATGCAAGCATTTGACAACATACAAATTCAAAAAAAGCCAAATTTGTACTATAGGACTAAGCAAATTCTCAGATGAGATTAACAGTAAAAAAAACACAGCCTCCTGTTTTATGCTGTATGAACATTTATTATTCACACTAAACTTTAAAATGTGGTTTACAAACTTTAATATTAATATCATAGCACATTATATAAAATGACAAATAAATCACAGTACATCTTAGAGCAATGTATGAACCTAACTAATGCAAGACAGATGACATAATGTGCAGCATTACTTGTATATTAATGCAAAGGCAAAGTTGTCTTTCTTGTTCCAATGGGTCTCTCAGTATAACAAGCATAGGAGAAGGTAGATAGATAGTCTTCTATCATATCCCAAAGAAGCCAGTTATGAATACCATATTCCCGAATACCACATCCCTAGTCATTTAAAAATAGAGTTGTTCTTAAATCCCTTAGCTGTAAACAGAGTTTATATCTGTAATTAAAAAGAGATGATACAGCAGTCTGGCAGGATAAAAGACACATGTAAAATCCTATCTGAATTAATTCCGCAGAAAGATAAGAAAGATCAACAGTATTTTAAAGCAAATTCTGGCAGCAAGCGGAAAGTTCTAAGTGTTGTCTGAAGCATCTGTGTTTAAAATGAAAGAAAAGAAAAAAAAAGCCTTCTCCTCAGATAGTTCAGCAGCAAAAATAATTCCCATTAGCAATGACTGACCTAACACTGTCCAGGTGATGGTGTGGAAGAAAAAAACCACAGATGCTTTTGTCTCGGGAGACCTTTTGGTCCAAGTCTCTTTGAACATCCCAACAAATGTAATGGGCTGAAATGCTTTGCCCTGATGTATTTTCAATTTATGGAGAGGAAGATTGGGGGTGGGTAGCTGGGAATGCTTTCAAGCAAACAGTACTGCATACATATATTAAAGTGGCAGAACCCTGTGTGAGAATTCCCATTCCTTCCACAGCATTCATGTGAGCTCTTACTGCCCACTTGCAGCTTCTGTAATTTCATCATATCAAAGCTGAATGACAGCTTTTACAAATAAAATAAGGCACAGACACATAAGAGCAAGAACTCAATCCAAATTCGATTCCAAACATGGATCTTTGTATCAAATGAACCCTGCCCTGACGTGGCTTTGTCTGTTATAGCTTAACTTGTTGTGTGAACCCAACCAATAAAAGCACTGAGAGTGCATAGTGGGAAAGTAACCCGGGTTTATCATAATATGATTATTTTGGAGCAGCTTAATTTGGATAAAGCAATTTTAAAAATGTTTTTCAAGCTTAGCACTAGATTTGATTAATTTGAGAACGTTTCTTGGCAGTTTACACAACTTAAGCATTTATTGGCTGGATGGGGGGGGAGAATGCTGTTGCAGCTGGAAAAATTAATTGTGATTTCAAAACCAATAACTTATCTTAATAAAGAGCTGAATAATGAAGATTAAAGTGACATCAATTCAGATTATATTTGGAACGATGAACTTGAATGTGTTGTTCTTGTCAACCAATGGGAGGTTAGTCTAAAAAATGTGAAACTAATGTTTAATCCTGAGGCACACCCCAGAACAAAGGCTCTGAGACCTGGATTTCTCCCCATGAACACTAACTAGAACCTTCTCCAGCAGGAGGTGAAAAGAACTACTACAACAGTGTCCCCCACTTCGAAATCCTGAGGTGATCCAGAAGGATACCATATTGATAGTACTGAGGAATGCCAAGCGGTCAAGGAGGGAGGCAGCATCTCAGTCTCTTCACTAATCATCAAGCAGGACAAGTACGATCTCCATACTAAAATCTGACTGAAAGCTTTCAGAATAATTAGCTTCATCTTAGAACTTCTGAAGCTACAATATGCGACAAACTTGGAAGGTTGGAGTGAGGCTGGAAACTATCCAGGATGGTTGGATCCATCCATGGCATCTTGAGAAGTAGGTGGACCTTCTTAAGAGCATCTATGCACATCCTCTAGGACTATTGTCTCTCTTAAAGATGACTTCAATGCTTGGATCCAGCCACCTGCTACCTTCCAAGAGGCCTTATCCTACCAGTAAGAAAATGTATTTAAAATGCAGATGGACACATTCACAACTCTAAAGACCCAATCCAGTTTCCAGCCTTGACAACTCTGTAGAACAACCAGAGTCCAACTCTACAGTCCAATTACTGTAAATCCCGTAATGTTATCTGAGAAATCCATGAAAAATTCTCATTATGGCCCTGGGGGTGATTATTTGACCCAGTCCCTTAATAAGGAGCAAGTTACCTTTATAGGCCACTCTGAGTTCTTCGGGATTTGAGCGGCCTATAAATACAACAAATAAATAAATAAATAAATAGCCACTGGAAGCAGTCTGTAGAAGCAATAAGAGTAGCAAAATCTTCTGTTTTGCCATTCTTATTGCCACAGTGTGGTCTCTAACAAAGTCCCTTTCCGGTGTCAAATTATATTTGCTTTTCATTTTTTTCCAGCATTTTTCTTCTGCTATTTCATCTCCCAGAAAACAAACAAACAAGCAAACAAACAAACAAACAAACAAACTCAGAGGCTTCCAGAATTGGTAGGAAAAGGCTATACAGGCAAAATCCAGTCTAAAGTCATTGCCACCCTCTCATTCCATATGTTACTAAGCCCTCAGACAAACTCTGCACCAAATTCTTGAAAATTCCATCAAGTGCCCTTTGAACCCAGGCATGGGATAGACTGGATGAATAAGATATACCTTTCTGTAGTAGGGAGTGGGCAAGAAGAACTTCTAATCAATCAAAGAGTGATCTTTCCATGACAAAAGACAAAGAAAAACATCCTCCAGTTCCAGATCATGTCACCACTGTCCTGAGATTAAAGAAAACAGATCTAACAGGTGCTCCATACTGTGTTAAGCTCTTGATAATTTGGAATAGGACTATAGTTGCCACTCCAGGGACCAAGATGGCAACCTAAGGAAAACTGCCAGGCTAAGAACTGAATCAAGTTGTACAGATTCGAATGTGTAATAGAACTTGTGGATGATCTTGGGAAACAAGGGGAAGAGATGCTGCCAAGGAAACAATCAGACAAAAGAGGAAAGAACCTTCAGTGTCTTAATGGTTTGAGAAAGAAATATAGGACGATCCCACCTTAATTGTTCAGATGGTTAAAATTAGTGGCAGGATATTTGTACTTTCAGATTTTCAAAATTTGTTAATACAGCCTTACAATAAAGTTTAATTAGTTACTCTAGTTGTGTTTCCTATCTGGTTTACATGGGAGGGCTGACAGTATGTCATTACACAGCAGGAAAGCTGGTACAAAAATAGCAGTCCCATCTGTTCCTGAAAGCCCAACCTCACAAATAGGGTCTCACATCTGTTTGTCTGGTGGGCAACATGGGTGGGGGAGCTTTCTGTTTCCCATTCTCTGAAATGACAAATATCTTCTTCCTTGTAGTATCATTTCAAACTGCTATCCTATTGTCTGTCTCAGGACTAAACATGAATGTACATAGACTTTAATGCAGTGGTCCCCAACCTTTTTTGATCCGCGGACCGGTGGGGTGGGTCCCGCGCACCGCACTTTCCTGCGGGCGCGTCCCCGCGTGATGTTTTGCTTTCTGCGCATGCGCAGAAGCAAAATCTCGCAAGGGGACACCCGCCCATGTGAGATTTTGGGTTTTTAAAATTATTAAATTATTTCTTGCATGGCCTGGTACCCATCGAGCCGTGGACTGGCACCGCTCCGCAGCCCGAGGGTTGGGGACCACTGCTTTAATGGGACAGGTAAACGAATCCTAAATCCTAGCTTATAGATCAAAGGAACTCCTAGAGAGATTCCAGTTATGTGGGACAACTAGCACAATTTGAAAGGCAAGGAACTGCTAGCACACAAGACTTCTTTTGGGCTATAAAATGGAAATATTTCAGGAACAAAATTTTCCTTTATTGCCAAGTATAGATACCTTTGTAGGTAAACTAGTTAAGCAGTTATACGGCAGTCAAATGGGCATTTTACATATCTTGATTTCAATGATATTAGTTTATTAATCAATGATATCCTTACAAAACCAGAATGAAACACACACACACACACACACACACACACCTCTCTGACTACCACCTGGAACATTGCTTTTATTATGCAAAGCTCCCGTCCTCAATTCCTCTAGAGCAAAATGGATTCTTCAGCAGAAGATTCAGAGTAATGCTGATGCACATATAAAAATACAATGGCTTGTCTACAGAGAGCCACTGCACCAAAATTTCTCTATTACTAAGCACATTTAGAAGCATTTTCAAGGCAAAGCTTCAATGCAGCAGTCTAATGAAGAACTAAAATGCATTGGGAAACACGTTGCTGTCTTTTACAGAGCTGCTCAGATTTGCCCCTGAGTTGACAGACACTTGTGCCCCTGGTGGCATGTCATGTTTCAGGTCAGTAGTTTTGAGGCTGAAGCTGGTTAATTATTTAATAGGGAAGTGGTGTTCAACATGAGAACTGTAACCGCTATGTGGATTCTTTTCTTTCTTGCTCTCTTTCCGAAAACGCTTCTGTTCTGACAACTAGCCCTTTAGGTTAGAAAAGCTCCAATCTAACCTTCCACGATCACCAAACTGTATCGCTACAAGTTCTCAGATAAGATATTTGTAGAAAGAGGTTTCAAGCAACTATTTCCAGGTATTGTAGAAACTGGACTATTTCTAAAAGGGGCAGTGGGATGAAAATCAAATTGGGTGCTGCCTTAAGATTTCCTATGAAATACTGCTTATTTATAAAAACAGAAGAAGTGAAGAAGAAAATAATAATAATAATAATAATAATAATAATAATAATAATAATAATAATAATAATAATAATAATAATAAAGGTAATAG
>JANHGD010000683.1:147586-160607 GCA_027560375.1 Imantodes cenchoa
GTGAGTGACATTGAGTTGGCCACGCCCACCCAGGTTTTGTGGCTCCTGGTGTTTTCTTTTCTGTGGGAAATGGGTCCCAATGGCTCTTTGAGTGTTTAAGGTTGCAGACCCCTGCTCTAGGTAAAAAGGGTGTGTGCATGCATGCCTTGAAGTCAGTCTTGAGTCCTGACAACTGTACAAACAAGTTTTCTTGGTAACATTTTTCAGAAGTGGCTTGCCGGGACTTTTCTCCCCGGATTGAGAGAGTGACTGGTTTTGTGCCTAAAGCAGGACTAGAATTCCTGTTCTCTGTTTTTAACCCAGACATTTTAATTGTCACATCAAACTAATAGCAGGGTGGTGGTGGGGGAAATCACCTTCCCTCTGCCTTGGGTCAGAATTTACAAAGCTTTTGCTAAAAATTTATTATATTTCATATGGCAAAGCTTAGGAAGTTTGATTACATTTTTTTCAGAGAATGGATTTAGAAAGACTTTTAGATCTTTCTTCCTTCCACCATATTTCTTTGTCTTCCTCACGGGGATCCCGATTTATCTTTACACAGAGTCAATCCATCATTTCAAGAAAGTTACTGTGTTATACCTTCTGTCTCTTTTAATAATACAAAGTGTACATTTCACACCTAGTTTTTAAGGATTAAGTCAGGGTCTGTTATTGACCACATAATTACAATAATCTAACCTTAAATATTTTAGATTTCATTGCGCAAAGAAAGGCACTAGTTTTGTCACCTTATACCTGATAGAATGAAAAAGTATGAAGGACACAGATAGCTTCAAAGTCAGTCCTTTGATTTTTACAGGATTCCAATTTAAAATATACCTAGCACAGATTATTGAGATATAGGATTAAGATCAGAATGGGATCCTGTCTTTCAGGACTTCAATGGAGACTAAACAACTCTTTGTCAACATTCAAGGCTTGTTCTCTTTGGCCTTTTTTTTTTGCACTGTACATTAAAAATACCAGTTTTGGTTAAGGAATAAGGATGACTGCCCTCCCTGGAACACTTTTTAGCATATATTAACATTTCAGGAATAAGACTTATATGACATCTGACACATCGTATCTATTAAGTCTCATTTATATACTTAATTAAAATTAATGCAACCATCTGTCCATACAGTATGTGCACAGTTTTAATTGCACATTTCCGCTTTTCTCCATAATATGCAAACAAACCTATGCCTCTTCTCTCATCTAGCTTGATTATGGCATGCTCTAGAGAAGGAATGAATTGGCCAATAATGAGATTGTTTCTTGAAACTGTTTGTTCTCTTCTTTCTTAAGATGAGCAGTTAAAGGAATGCTAAAAACTGGTCAGAAATAATTAGCCACTGAAATCCACTGCCTCTGTCAACTAATTGTCAAAATCACCCCAATGATATTAAGTCTGAGTGGATCCTCATTTCCATAGGCATTTTTAAAAGAAATGCAATAACAATATGCAAGCTGGGTAAGATTTGCAAATTCTCTTGGGCACAACCCAGGGAGAGTTGAGATTATTTAAACCCCATCAAAATCAATGGTCTTGAATGCACAATTAAACACTTAAATCCCATTGATTCAATGAGTCTTAACTTTGTTTTGATTATACACCCTGGATGCAATCCAAAGAGATATTTAATGTGAGGACAAGCCATAGGGGATGGGGAGGACGAAAGGATAAGGATAATGTTTTCATAATCTTCCCATATTGCAACTGACTTCTCAATTGTACAAAGCATCTTTCAAAAACTTAAATAGCATTTCATTCATTCTTCTGGCAGAAAAGAAGGAAAGGCAACAGTCTGACAATTCAGCTCATATCTTGTATTTGCAATTATTCTAGCATGCTCAATTATTGAGAAGATGAAAAAGATAAAGACAAATGGTCAGTGAAGAGTTCAACTGCATATAAACTTCAAAAGGTGAAAAATGCAGATCTTTTGTTCCCCTAGCACCACGGCCAGCTCCAGATTGATATGGACTCCCCTCCATTTCACCTTCTCCTCTCATGCGTGGTAAGCTTATTACTGTTATTTTCACCTACAACTGCACTTCTTTTCTTTTGCCTCCTGAACTTAAAGTCCTTTCTCCTTCAACCAATAAGTTTATCTGAAATGGTGATGGATAAAATCGGCCTGGAGGTTATTACCAGGGAAATGCAAGCCACCTGACACTGTTACGAACTATAATGCCCTGATACTGCTCTATAGCACTGTAGGTTACTGAAATGGCAAGTAACTTGCAACTTCTTGGTACAGATAGAGAGAGCCTGCCCACTGATAAAGGCACATGGAAGGTCAATAATGTATGTTTTCAGAACACAAGGATCTTGTAGTTGGCATCCTAGTGTTAACTGCTGAACGATATATCTCTGTGTGAGTGGCCTTGCAGGTGCATAATAGATAATAATAATAGATTTTGGTTCAGTCTTTTTGACAGATAGTCATATAGTGCGCCTAAAGCATTTCAGGAGAGGCTATGCATTTGTAAATATAACTCCCTCTTTCCCTTGTGTGTGCATGTGTGGGTGCACACACTTTTGAGTCAATTTTAACTCCTGGTGACTGCCTGGACTAGTCCTTGCAATTTTCTTGGCAAGATTTTTTGGAAGTGGTTTGCTATTGCCTCTTTCCTAGGGCTAAAAGAAAATGACTGGCCTAAGGTCACCTAACTGACTTAGTGCTCAAGGTGGGACTATAAATCATATTTTCTCAGTTTACACAATAACACCAAATTGGCTTTCTAAAATTCCCCTACTCTTGAAATATTCTTGGACTTAATCACTATGATTAATGGGGAAAACGCACGTAGCTATTGTCTCTTGTTTACAGAACGCTGGCAGTGACTTTGAATACCAGATATTGTTCCACCATTCTACTATGGAATTTTACCATTGTTGTCTATTGTTCCACTCATTTGCAATCTGAAGCACATATTTTTGGATCTTGTTTTGATGTTAAATAAACTTGCACAGGCTTCCAAGGACAACCTCATCAAATCTGAAAACACTGCTACAAAGCAGCCAAATTTATCATTAAAAATAGAAAGACCATGAAAGAAAGAATAGAAAGACAGATGAATAGAAAACAGGCCAAATAAAATGTCTTGATGGCTTGTGTACCGAACAGGGAAGTGGAGTGTATGACCTCTAAGGTACTTTCCATGTGTACGATTTTGTGAAAATACTTTGTATAACAATATAATTTGTTATTTTTAATCAGGAACACATATTTGGACAAATACACACAAACACAACAATTGGAATGTACACATGCAGCAAATGTTGCAATGTTGGGTCATGTCTGGCCTAAGCTAGTGCCTCAAATAATTTTCTAAAACAGATCTTAATTTAAACAGAACTACAACTGGATATATAGTTATTCCTAATAATTGCCCCTCCAATACTTACTATTTTCACCATTAGTCTCATTTTCTAAAGAACTAACCACAGCTGTTTTCGCAGATCAGGCTCAACTATATAAATTATAGCAGCACTGTTCAAATATGATCTTGTTTCCACAAGTGGCAGATCTAAGCAGATCATTCCTCTTTACTTTTGCTTGACAAGTAGTTTGTCGCAGATAGTTGGATAGTTTTATATTTTCCAAAGGAATAGCAACTGATTGTTATATAGAGATGGCCTATTGTAATGCAAGACTGTTGAATCTGACCAGAAAAAGAAAGAAAGAAAGAATATGTCACAAGCATTCTAACTTACATTTACATTTCAAAATGAAAAAAAAAGAAGCTTTTTTTCCATTTGACTGATGTACTGGAAAAATAGATTGGTTAAACAGTGCTGGCTATGAATTCTAAGGTGGAGTGTGGAAAACATTTCCATTGGCAACACAGATAAAGCTAAATTGTGACTATGATGAAACAATAGTAGGAGCATCTTATCTCCTTTCAGCCTTATCAAAGAAGGAATGGGTATTCTGAGTTATCTCAAGCTCAGCCACTTGCTGTCATGTAAGTCAGGGAGATTTTTCTGATTGTATGTGTAGTCTTCTTCGTAACAAGAATTTGTATGTGTGTATGTATATGCATACATATGCATAAATCCCTTTCATGGTTCATTCTCTCTTGTTCTCTCTTCTCTCCAGAACTTGTCTTTGCCACATCACACAGCAGCTCTTTGTGCCAAAGAACAATGCATCAATAATGACAAGCTGGTCATGGTGGGAAATGCAGCCAATTTAATTTAACAGAAGGGATTCACATCATGGCACACTGTTGTCCATTAACAGAGCAAACACCATTCTCCACATTGCCACCACCACCACACCCCGCACTTGGCAATTGAAGCAAATCTTCCATGAAAATACATTTCCTATAATGTCCTGGTCATGGTTGGAGGGAGCTGCGGCACATTTCCATAAAGCTACCATGTGGAAAATTGCCTTGCTGTTCAAATGGAATAATGTGAAAGAATTTCCTTTTTCTAGCTGAGAGACTCAATCGTTTAAAAGAGACAGTCTAGAATATTATCAAGACACTTGCCAGCAACAAGGCAGAGACCTCAAAATTAAGACTGCAAATCAAACAGTTTTAAATAAAACGCAAAAAAAACCAAACGGCACATCACCATCCACTGGAAATAATCGTCCATATACAGCAAGGTCCTAATCAAAGCTATTATTGGCACTACAAGGTATACACATCCCAAAGGCAGGCTGTGAATGCTGGCAAATTACCTCCTGAATAAGTCCCAATACTGTTCAGTTTTTCGTGATCAGATTTTCACCTATTGACTATTAAGAACGAAAATTTCATATGTTCTATCCATATATTATCTACTAGCTATACCCAGCCACGCATTGCTGTGGCCCTTGCATCCAGATTCAGCAGCTGTCTAACACCATAAAATTAGCAGCCAAGTTTTCACCCTCTTTTTCGGTGTAAACGGTGCATCTTATACTCCGAAAAATACAGTGTGTTTTATTTGCAGATTTAAATGCCTCTCTGACTTATAACAATGGTGGAAAGTGGCAGTCAGAAATGCAAAGGACCTGTTTTAAGGTCTTGTTTTAAGCACCTGCATGTTTTTACCTGTCACAGGTGTGATACTTTATATGCCTGGTATATGAAAACGCACGTGTATTCGAATGCAACGTTGTGTCAAAATTTCAAAGCAATCAGTGAAGAACTTTAGGAAATTTAAGATTTTGAACAAACGCACATTTACATTTTTATTTAAATAGATGTACAGGCAGGCCAATTAAACAAGTTATGGGAATCCAAGCACCCCATTTCCAGAGACAGTCAGTTTGGTGTAGTGGTTAAGGCTAGGAACTGGGACAACCTGACTTCTAGTCCTGCCTTAATCATTCTTTACAGCCTTAAGAAGCACTACCATTAAGAAGTGGTAATGGCAAACAACTTCCAAAATATTGCCAAGGAAGCTGTAGAGACTATTCAAACTATCATAGAGTCAACACTGACTTAAAGGTGCATGCTCAGACATACTCAGACATACACACTCACACATACACAAAAGATCCCATTTCCAAAAGTGACTAGTTAGATGTTCCTTAAGAAGCCCTCAAAGAAGCATTTGAAAATCCTTCTCTTGTTGCCTATAACAAACCCTCTGAAAATAGAATTTGGATAATATACTTCCAAATTGCCTATCATGATGCTTGAGGGCTTGTAAAAATACAGCTAGAGCTAGTTGGAACTACTACATATTCATAGGTTAAGGCAACCATCAGTGAAACTAGATTCTCCACTTAGGATTCACTGAAATTGTATCCCAGATTCTAAATGGCCATTAGAACTACAAAGGTTAAGTTTTCAAAAAAGCTCTTATTCTGCACACACAGAGTCCTTCAATGAATCTAGAAGCTAAAGTTGTTATTGCCCTATAATATAATTGTCTCCATGAGGTCCCAAAACTTCTAGACATACAGTATACTACAGATCTAGCACATTGAACACCCTTCATTATACATTATCCAAATGTTTGTCTTATTGGTCTGCAGCAGGGGTGTCAAACTCAAGGCCCGGGGCCCAGATCTTGCCTGCAGGGTACTTAGATCTGGCCCTCAGAGCTGCCTTGGAAACAGCAAAGCACTGGCCCACGGTGCCTCTGCCATTGAAAACTCAGCTTGGGAGGGCTGCGGGCGGCATTCCCAAGCTCAGCTTTCACTGGCAGAGGGTTGCAAGAGGCCGTTGCAGCCAAAATGGCACCTCCCGACATTAGTGACGACATGCTGTCCATGCCCCCCTGGCCATGTCCCCCGTCCCCCCTGAGTTCAAACACAACCCTGATGCAGCCCTCAATGAAATCGAGTTTGACACCCCTGGTCTACAGGGATTGAATCTCTCATTTTACCATTGAAGACAGAATTTAAGTTTGCCTTCTTTTCTCCATCAATCATGTAGTTGAATCTGTTTTTTAAATTTTATACAAGGAGCAGGCAGAAAATGTATAATTCACTTACATTCTTTGGTATACTATCCAAAACTATTCTTTATTTTTACCTGTTCTGGTTAGTTGGGTAACATTTCTTCAATCTAATGTTCAATTCTATCATTTTGAAAAAGGCGAATTTTGGTAGATTCTTATTTTAAAGCAAAATACCTTCCTATCATCACTGGAACAAAGTCAAAGTTCCAGGACTAAGTACTACCTGTCTGCTACCTAATTATTGAAAATGAGAAGCCTGACTATAATAATAAGAGGCAAATTTAATGTAACACACCATACCTGATGTATACATACAGTAGGAATTGCTGCTCCACTATCTACAATACCTAACAGGATCCAAATGTCGTTTAAATATAGATTGAACCAGCTATCCAAGACAAAGTTTAGCATTCCCACAGAATGATCCACTATTACTGCAAATGTTGGAAGATGTGATCTAAAACAAAACACTATACCTCTTTTGCTAATTTAAGACTAGTTTGTGAGGTTGCATGAAATGTTGAATTTTAAAAATGTATATATAATACCAAATCACGTAAAGAGATTATTGAAAGTCATTTGCTTTCAGATTGTTGAACTGGGATCTATCTTAATAAAGTTTGTAATCACTACCATACATCTTGCTCTTAGAAAATTGACATATTTAAGGGAATTAAGGAGATGTACAGTAAATCTAGCTGTTTTTCTCTGAATCTGGAAATGATGTGTTCAAAACAATATGCAGATAAGTGGAAATGTCATGCCTTGGCTCCTGTGGAGAAAGCCACATGTTTCTGAGGTCAAGAGCCTTGCCAATCTCTTCTATTATGAACTTGGAAGAGTTTCCTGATGATGTCTCACACCGATCCACGTGGTAGTCTGGAAGATAAATTCCCACTGCCTTGATCATGATATGATTTCCATATCATATTTATTCAGAATATGTTGGTTTTGATTTTCTCAGCCCTGCGGGGTTAACCTGGTTTATGAAATTGTAATGCATACCATACATATTCTTTTCCTGAAGCTATTGAATCCATCGCCCTCAGCATCAGTTTCTTTCATGTGCTTTGCACATCTTAAAGAAGACAGAAATAGATAGACACGCATGCATATGCACAATCTTTCCTGCTTGGCTCATAAAACAACTTTCTCTTTTTATACCGGAAGTTTTGATGTATCCAAGAAATCTTCAAAATACTCTGGGTTCCTATAGCTAGTCCTTTTAAAAAATTCCCTTCACAAGCATACAGAATTGAGCTGTAGCCGAGGACCAGAAGTTCTAATGGTAGAATGTATCAAGATATGAATTTGTTTAAATTGCAACAACGGTGCTTTATTAAGGAAGCATGCTGCCGAAGGGGATATCTTTATTTTCTAGTGATTGACTGCATTCCTGTTTAGAATTTGCTATTATCCGATGAGATTGGAAGCAATGGATTTTCCCCCTTTACTTATGTCAGTGGGGTTTCTGTTGAACCATTTCTATTCTGAAAGGATCTACGGATTATTGAGGGATTTTTGTATCATATATTCCATTAGCTTAAAAATATTGCACTTTAAAAAAAAACACAACCATGTAAATTCTGTGAACAGGCACAGCAAAGTAATTCTCAGAATACCTTCTCTTGACTGATCTAGTTTTACTCTGCAAACAAAAGCATCTTAAAAACCCCTGTCATATTTCTTTCAGCCCTCATTTCTTTCATCTTGATTAAAAACTATAACCGTAGGGTTGGAGCAGCTACAATGGAGTGTTAAGAAAGTCATAACACCTTACATATATTGCAAGGGCTTGTATACTGTATGTTTAAAATAATAATAATCCTTCCTGCAAATAAGTCTTCAGCTGCAAGAAAATTGCCAACTAGCTATTATCTCCACAGAGAATAGTGCTTCCTATGATTTCAGAAAAAAAACCTCTTTACTAGCCCTACATGGAGACAATGAAAATTGAAGCTGGGATCTGCTACATGCAAAACAGGTATTCAAATATTGAACAATGATTGCTTCCCAGTCCTAAATACTTGAGGAACTGACTTTTATACCCATTTCTAAACACATTAATATATGTGCAATTATAGTTGCTTGCTTGCTTGCTTGCTTGCTTGCTTGCTTCTTTGCTTGCTTGCTTGCTTGCTTGCTTGCTTGCTTGCTTGCTTGCTTGCTTGCTTCCTTCCTTCCTTCCTTCCTTCCTTAATTCATTAATTCATTAATTCGTTCATTTAGACTTGGTCACCATTAATCTGTCCAACCAAGTCTTCAGATTACTGAATCATCCAAATGCAGAATGGCCGCCACTCTGGATTTTCAAAAACCAGAATCTGTAACCTACAAATGGCATGCCGTGCATGTGATTCTAATTTGTACCCAATTACAAATGAGATGCACATATATCGATTTTTCTTCCTTCCACTTTGTTTCTTTAAATTGTATTACCTAACACTTAGAAGTCTACATGGTGATCTCTAGTCCTGAAATTCGACAGACCTAATGGAGAACAAGGTTCACATAATGGGCACCACGCAGTCCATTAAAACATTAGGAGAAATCCTAGATTTCTCAATGTATTCGTGCTCTGGGAATAATGAGTTTGAAATCATCTACCACTAAGGAAAGTCTTACAAATAAACCAGGACATTTCTCATCCAACAACAGATGTCAATCATTATTGCTAATGGAAGTAGGGTCTTTTTTCACAAAATAAACGGGCAACTTTTGTGACTAAACATTTTCACCTACTATCTTAGATCCCACAAGTAAAACATTTTCTTCCTTCTTTAAAAGAAAATATGGAGATTGGTGTTTTGCCAAGTGTCCGGGCAGTGATCAACTGCCCAGGCCATTAACGATATTTTGGTCCAGAGATAATAGGCACAACCAGTATATATATATATTTATTTCTTAAAGTTATATTCTGCCCATCTCCCCAATAGTGTCACTCTAAAATAAAGGGATTTTAAGCTCTTATTATTAGCTCATAAACCATAGTTAAAAGCATACCATAAAAAGCATACACAGCAAGAAGGATGATACCCAAATCTCTTACAAGCTGCCAGGAGCTCCTTAATAACAACAGCAGAGATGTCCCATTGGGTGACCAATTTGTCAATAGTACAGCTATGCTCTCACCAGAGGTGGGTTCCTCCCGGTTCGGACCGGTTCTATAGAACCGGTAGTAACTTGTTGGCCTGGCTGCTGGAACCAGCAGCAACCCAGGCCTGCCACACCCCTGAGCCGGTTCTTTCAGCGGCGCCATAGGTGCCGCCATCTTGTTTTTTGCTTCTGCGCATATGCAGAAGCTTTTTAAAGTACTGTGCATGTGTGCCTGCATGGCGCATCCCTGAGCAAACTGGCAGCAAAGAAAACCGGAACCCACCCCTGGCTCTCACCAAACAACAAGCACCCTATTAAAGTTTGTTGCAAAAATCAAAACCAGAAGCACATACAGACGACTGATTCCGCTGGATTCACAAACTTCTTTATAAACATAGAATATAGATGAAGTAAATTTTATAATACCAATATAGATTCTTCTTCAAGGAGTTACGGGTAGCAGAGCACAGTTAATTTCATTTCAGCAGCAGACAAGCACAGAGAGTACAGTGTGGATAAGAGAGCAGAGTGGACCTGGAGCAATGCCCAGCCTTAAGCTTAAGTTTTAGTTTCGATTCTCTGCACAGACTCAGAAGTGTTTAACTCCCATTGGCTGACTTAGTTGTTATGCCTATTCATTGGCTCACCTTGTTACCACTGGCTCTCCCAGTCATTAATATTCTAACACCCCCACACACACATTTTTTATCAAAACCTGGCACCAGGACTTCATGGCCCTGCTATGGTCAGGAGACACCAAGAGTTCTTCCCAGTTCGGACGGGTTCACCCGAACCTGTAGCAACCCGCTGGTGACATCATGATGACATCATCTTCCATCAGTGCTGGTCCATGAGTGCCGTCTTCTTCTTTTTTAATTTTTTTTTTGAATTTTGAATTTGTTTTTTTCTTCTGAGCAGTTTCCGACACTGCGCATGTGTCACCATCTTGTTTTCAGCTTTTTTGGGGGGGTTGATTTTTCAGCACTGCGCATGCGCCCATGAGGCATGGCCACGCAGCGCGGGAGGAAGCGAAGCGGGAGCGAGGTAAGATAGAACCCACCCCTGAGCAAGACCTCACCCTCAACTGGGTGGCTTAAGACTCTGGGATGAGACGTGAAAGCCTGAGACTTTGACAGCAAGAAAAGCTTTGAAGCTACATGAAAATTCCCCTCCCTTCTCCATAGTGGGTGGAGCTAGCCTCCAAGGATGGGAAGACACTGCCCTCTAGCCAATCATTCAGTAAACAAGAGTTTTAAAAAAGCAAGTTACTTGAGAATAACATCTAAACCTCTAAAGTTTCCTTAATACGAAGGAGAAATCAAAATATGTCATTAAACCTCTTTAAATAACAATCGTCTTCTGCATTGTCACTACATTTTGAAATCTGCTTTCCCTGCTTCTCTATGTATTTGCCAAAGTTCAGAAAATGATGTGTTGCTAATCATTCTACATTCTACAGCTAATCCCTGTAGAATAAGATTATATAAACAATTTGAAGACTCTGATCTTCAACTAAAATCCAAGAATTTGAAGAAGCCATCATGTCCAGCTCTTTCTCAAATAATCGCTGGTGGATTACAGTCCTGCCTCCATCTGAACACATACAGTGAAAGGGAGCCTATTCTTTGTGACCATTGGTTTTATTGTTCTAATACTTCAGAAGCTTCTTCTAATGTTCAATCTACATTCTGTGGTGGCACAGTGGTTAGAATGCAGTACTGCAGGCTAACTTACCACTCACTCCAGGAG
Source organism: Imantodes cenchoa (assembly GCA_027560375.1). NCBI lineage: Eukaryota > Metazoa > Chordata > Lepidosauria > Squamata > Dipsadidae > Imantodes > Imantodes cenchoa. The sequence goes on from JANHGD010000683.1 coordinate 158,829, forward strand.
TTTGATTCTGAATGGCTCAAGGTTGACTCATCCTTCCATCCTTCCAAGGTCAGTAAAATGAGGACCCAGATTGTTGGGAGCAATAGGCTGACTCTGTAAACTGCTTAGAGAGGGTCATAAAAGCACTGTGAAGCGGTATATAAGTCTAAGTACTTATTATTGCTATTCCTGTAAATTAACTTTATGATTCTGAACTCTGAGATAGCATCAAGCAAATCAATCCAGAGTTTTCATCTGACGTACAAATAACCAAGCAGAAATTATCATGTTTTGGAAAAATTATGTGAAGACCACTAGAAAAGGGGTCTAGCTTATGTTAGTTCTCTAGACAAGGATATATGTTGGGAAAGTGGAAGGAGAAAGAAAAGGCCCAGCAATAGCATGGATAGATTCAACTACAGCAGAGATGGGTACACCATGGAAGATATGGGCTGAGATCTACTGTATCTCTGTGGTCACTAAGAGCTGACATGAATTTTATGGCACATAAACAATGTGATAAATGTTTTTTTATTTCTTTTTAAGATGATATTCCTTCAAGCTTTTAAAAATAGTAATAATGTCTTTTTCAAGCTTAAAGATATGAATTCTTTAAGGAAGATTTTCCATTAGTAATCTTATAATAATTTGTAAAGTTCTCAAGTTCTCAAAGTTCTCAACCATCATTGTCCTGATAAAACAGCAGTGACGGTAGAGTTTACATCATGATAGTGATAGCTGCAATTTGTCCTTGAATATGATATTATGCTGAAAGACAATGAAGTTGAAGAAATGGCCTTGGGCTTGCTTTGTATGACTGACTTTCCAGTCCTTTAATCATCCTTTTTTGCCCTTGTTTCAACTTCTCTGAAACTTCCTTGAGATGCAATGCTTAGAATTGGACTTTGGAGTGAGGTCTAAGCAATGCAGAATTACAATTGATTTGTACAATTGATTGTGCTTTCTTCTTGAAAAGGTCAGGTCATCACATCACTGCCTTTTTCTAGTTTGGCCAGAAGGGGAATTGCTGATCGCAAGAAGAAGTTTCAAGGGAAGAGATTTTCTTAAGCTTTATGGCTTTTGACCCTGTGGGGTCTCCAGTGTCCATTTGTACTTCATTCTTTGCTATCAAATTCTTATTCTTTCCATGTTTGTCATGCCTGTCTGTCTCTGTCACCCCATTCTTCTCTCAGGGCCATGTACGTATTCTCCACCACTGGTACTTCCAGCCTTAATCATGTATGCTACCACAGTCCTGTGCTTGTTATCTCCTAATGGCAAAATTAAGGCTGGACCTGGAGAATGCCACAGCAGTGGCACAATTAAATTATTCACAAAACACTGGACTATCATTTATGCATGTCCTTCAAATATTTCATTTTCAGATCAGCATTTTGGGGAAGAGGGCAAGAAACATGGGGGAGAAAGGAGAGCAACCACCACCTGAAACCCTCAAGAACTAAAATGAAAAACAGCCAAAGCTAACTATGGAAATACATGACAGAGGGGAAACTGAATTTTATAAAATTTGGAACAAATGGTATAACTGGCTGGAAACTAAAAGTAAAATTAATAGATAATGGTATGACAATAAATAAATCAAAATAGCAATAGCACTTAGACTTATATACCACTTCATAGTGCTTTACGGCCCTTTCTATGCGGTTTTACAGAATCAGCATATTGCCCCCAACTATCTGGGTCCTCATTTTACTCACCTCAAAAGGATGGAAGGCTGAGTCAACCTTGAGCCGATGAGATTTGAACTGCTGAACTGCTGAACTAGCAGTCAGTTGAAGT
>JANHGD010000683.1:179579-190070 GCA_027560375.1 Imantodes cenchoa
TCAACTCTCAGAATTCCCCAGCCAGCAATGCTGGCTGGGGAATTCTGGGAGTTGGTCCACACATCTTCAAACTGCCAAGGTTGAGAAACACTGCTCTAAAGAGAAAGAGGGCAGCTGTAGCATTGATTAGTGATCAGATTTCATCAAGGTTTTCTACACAAACTTATATTAAATGGCCTTAGATTCTATCCTTGCCTCTTTATGAAAGGCTTTGCAATCAAATGAGCAAGTTTTGGGACAGCTGCTTTCAAAGTGAGCCATGACAGCAAAAAAATATTTAGTATTTAGGCCATTTTTCAAATGTTCATAAAAGCATAATTAATTTCTATTAGTTGTGCACAAAACTAGGCAACTTTCAGCTACAAATAGAAACTAGCAATTGCTATAAATGTTATATTAGTTGGTATTTTTCCTCTTTCTGTTTTTTAAATATGACCAATAGCACCAAAAGCATGGAATCAGGAAACAGAACATTTTACAACCCAGTCCAAAATGTGAATTGAAACAACAGCCTAGTTATTAAATTTTCTTGTGTCCATTTTCTTCTATTCTATGTTTAAATTCATGCATCCAACTCTTCATAGGAAAACACTAAGCAACATCATTGCTCAGCATAGAGCTGGATAAAAAGTTAAAAATAGAAGGGAGGAAAATTTAAATACCGATAAATGAATTGTATCTGAAGTGGTGGAGCTGAGTGTCTGTGGCGGGTGGAACAGAGCAAACTTCATCTAAGCTTCTGTGATGCTAGAAGTTTCCAGCCACTGCCTAAATTTTAAGATCAGTTTCTGACTGAGACAGACTCTCAGATAGAACAGTTTAGTTTCTCCTAATTTAATCACAATTTTTTGTGTATTTCCATTTGAGCTCACAAAAATGAGCTCACATAAATGCTCACAAAACTATATATGGTTCTGATCAATGACCACAATAAATATATTTGCAGATGAGGCAAATAACTGCCTTTCTATAGAAATGTAATGATTAGTGACTGGGCACTAAATTCACACTTTCTCTGCATCATCCCCACATTACAAGATTTGTTGAATAGATTCTATTTTATTATGTATTCATGAGGTACATTAAGAAAGCAGCAAGACAATTCTACTCTACTGATACAAAGTCCAGCAGCTTTTTGAAACTCATTCTATGTTGTTTAATATAACAAAAGATTTATCAAAATTACTTCAAAACCAGCTATTGCGTAAATTATTTAATTTAAATTACAAGAGTACATCTTGATTTGGACATAGTGAAAAATGAGCATGCCATCTTCAAACAAATTTATTGCAGGATTTATCTTTTGACCTTCAGACTGGAAATGTTCTTTTTCTTCTTAATATGCAATGAAAAAATAAAATAAAATAGGAAAAAGCACCCATCCTTGCTTGGATGCCTTATTTGTTTGGGGAAAAAGTATCAGATCAAAACAAATCACTCCTTATGCTAATGAATATAAAGAAAAGGGACGTTGGTCTTACCTGCCAGGCCTCTGCTCATCAGGTGGAGCCAGCATTCAGGATGGGTCGGCCTCATCCACTCAGAATGAGGACCGAGTCTATTACTCTTTGCTGGATCCACCCTCCTAGGACCCAGCTTTGACAACACTGAAGAAACAGACTCGACGTGGCTACCGACTGGACACATCTGGCAAAAAGTAATAGACTCAGTCCCCATTCTGAGTGGATGAGGACAACCCATCCTGAATGCTGGCTCCACCCACAATGGAGAATTTGTATTTTCACATCAGTTTTAACTCCTGGCAACTACCTTGCCATTTTCTTGACAACATTTTTGGAAGTGGCTTGCCTTCTTCCTGCAACTGAGAAAAAGAGTAACTGGCCCAAGGTTACCCAGCTGCCTTCACACTTAAGGCAGGACTAAAACTGACCATCTACTGCTTTCTAACCTGGTGCCTTGACCACTACTCCAAACTGGATCACTGGTGAAGAAATGAGTGCATAATCAAGCTGAATTTATAATAAAAAGGTAAATAAATCTACATTTCACTTTTCAAATACTGGTAGTCCTCAACTTACAACAATTCATTTAGTGACCGTTCAAAGTTACAACAGTACTGAAAAAAGTGACTTACTACTGTTTTTCACACTTATTACCATTGTAGCATCCCCATGTTCACATGATCAAAATTCAGGTATTTCGCAGCTAAGTCACATTTATGATGGTTGCAATGTCCAGGATCCTATGATTCCCTTTCATGATCTTCTGACAAGCAAAGTCAATGGGGAAGCCAGATTAATTTAACAATAATATTACTAACTGAACAACTGCAATGATTCACTTAACAACTATGGCAAGAAAGGTCATAAAATAGGGCAAAATTCACTCAACAAATGTCTCACGTAGCAAGAGAAATTTTAGGTTCAATTGTGGTCGTAACTCAAGGACTACCTATACTTTAATATATTTTAAGATAAAATTTAGTAATCTTTCATTTTATTGAATGACTTTTCTTTTAAAGAACAAACCAAGATCAATGAAGAGATAAATAATTACTTTGAAATGTATTTGACCTACTAGTCAATAATGCTCTGAATATTTATTTTAAAGACTTGGTTCTTACTTATAGAAACATAAGGATGTGGCTTAATCTTTATTTTCTTTACAGGAATGAAACAGATTCAGGGCTCATGCCTTTCCCCTTTCCTCTGCAGATTTGGCAGTTCCCCAAAAATACGCTCTTAGGAGCCTAAGAATGGTTTGAGAATTATGTGGAATTTGCAGAGAGGGAGTTATTAGAAAACAGTCTCCACCACTTATGAGAATTGAAAAGCAATTAAAAATTAAGCCTTAGTATTTAGAATAATAAATTGTCTATTAAGAGAAAAGTTGGATTTTCCTATGTATCCTGAAGAGCAATTTGATCATTTGGCTACTGTAGTTTTTATACTCTAAGATTAGTGTTCTTCGTCGGGGTGGGGGAAGATGTCGGATATTATTGTAAATAAAATTGTATTTAATTTTCTTACTTCCCCTATAATTGGGAAGAAAATGTAGAGCACAAAACACTGAATGAAACAATCTAATGAACAAAGTGAGCTACATTGTATGCTTACTAGATACTGACTAAACGCTGCCCAAGCCTAATTTAATTTTGTGGCTTGATATTGATCCCCCCGGAAAAGATCTGATTGTGAGGCTATCCTATATTTTGTTAGAGGGAAACATTTTTTAACTTTATGTCTCGACATGTACAAACGTCTGCCATTTTCCCACATTAAAATTTTTCACCCAAGACCTTATTTGGTTTTTGAGTGGCATACCAGAGTAAAATTGAAAAGCTAGGTGGGCAGAGCCAGAATAAACATTAAATTTGGGTTGATGAAAATGTAATGAAAATACAGTTCAATAATTAAAATGCAGCTCACGTGAGAGCTTCCTACATATTTAATCATTTTATTTTTTATCATATTGAAATGCAGAGTTGAGTAAAGTCTGAGAAGTCTCAAGACTGTATATGAGCAGGAGCCGATGAAGTTTTGGGGTCTCAGATCTGCATATCTGGTCTAACTCAGGGGTGAAATGCTCCCAGTTCGCTTTTGCCTTTCTGTCGATTGACAGCCGGTCGTAAAGGGATCGTGAGGCTCCGCCCACCCGCCCGGATGCTGCCATTTGGGTTCTTTTACCATCTGTGCATGGACAAAATATGTGCATGCGCAGAGGGTAAAAGAACTCAAATGGCGACGTCCGGGTGTGTGGGCGGAGCCTTGCGCTCCTTTCGCGACCGGCTGTCGGTTGACGGAAAGGCAAAAGTGAACCGGGAGCATTCCACCTCTGGAACTGATGGGGAAAATCTGGGTGAGAGATCTGTAAGTTATAGGCTTGTCGTCTATGTATTACGTATTATCCATATAATGACATAACATAAAAACAATTCAAAATAAAACTCATCCTTACATTTTCTGTCAGTCTGAGACACAAAGACAGAGTAACTAACTGTTTAGTTAGTTGAATTAGGAAAGCAAGAGTATTCACAGGCCACCCCCAGAAACCATAGGTTTCTAGAAGTTAGCTTGCAGTTGCCCTGACAAGGGGCACCAAACATGTTTGTTCTGAGACAGCGATTCATTTCAGCAGACAGGCACAGCATTACACAGGATAAAACTATTCATTCTTGCTTCCTATGCAGCAACCCAATTTATATCTGCCACTTTCCTCCGGAGAAACCCACTTAAAAGGAGCTTTAAAAGCCAGGGGAGAGGAAGGAGGAAGGGTAAGATTAATCCTGTCTTTTCTGATTTAAAGTATGTGAACAGAAGGAATAGCTGACCGATTATGATTACAGTTTAATGTTTTTGCTGAAGACCATCCATTGCTTCCATTAGGAAAAGCGAGAGAGGCCAGGAACTGATGAGCCAGCAATCTCCCCTAGCTTGTCTCAGCAATGCAACATTGATCTCTTTCTCCCCACCACAAGATTAGCGCGCGCGCGCGCACACACACACCAACATGCACACAGATTCTGTATTGACAAGATTTGGCAGTGTAAGGGAAATTGCCAGAGATAGATGGTATGCAACAAAAGGACTTGGAAGCAAAACAAAATGTGATCAAATGTCATTTGGGTGCTGCTTTTACGCCTTATGAGGCTATTTAACCAATCAAAGCATCAGAGCAGATTTTGAAAAACACCCACAATAATTCTATCTATATAATATTTTACGGCAAGAATGGTCAGGCTTAAAGCATTTGTAAGTTGCATATAGATTTTCAGGATATAGTTTGAAATTATATCAGTTTCATTTTTTAACATGTGCTCAAAACATTTACTGTTTAGTTTTATTTATTTTCTGCCTTTGTTATTTTTACAAATAATTCAAGGTGACGAGCATATTCAATACATCTTCCTCCTCCTATTTTCCTCAAAACAACAATCCTGTGAGGTGCCTGAGAGAGAATGACTGGCCCAAAGTCATTCAGCTGGCTTTCATGGCTAAGGTGGGATTTGAACTCAAGTATTCCAGTCAATGTTCCCTTTAAGCTGCGCGGCCGCATGGCCACGCATGTAACGAGAGAACATCGTGCAGCACTTTCCAACTTCCGCGTGCCGTTTTCAAATATCAGAGGCTGCACGGCTGTGCGGCTGCGCATGTAACGAGAGAAAGGCATGCAGCAATTTCCAACTGCCGCACGCTGTTTTCTAATGTTAGAGGGACATTGCTTCCACTCTCCAGTTGGTGCTTTAACCACTGATCAAACTGGCTCTCTTTTGTTTGTCTGACTGCTTTGTGTAGAGAGAATGTCCAAGTCTTTCTAGTGCTGAATACAATACTACCGTAAAATGTTTCAAACTGTTGTACTTAATTTTGGAAATTACTTAACTTTATATAAAAAACCAGAATATTAATGTTTAGTGAAGATTGTAAATTTTATCTCTCTTTAATATGAAAAAAAATCTTGAAAACTTTTGTCACTGCAAAAAGTCTATTATTTCATTTAAAATATATATTTATATTTCTTTATTGTTTTTTTTTATACAGCTATAAAAACAAAGACTTTGCAAATAGCTTTTTTTTTTTTTTACAAATACCAAAATGCAATGAATAAAATGTACTATTGTAAATTATACTAAGGCATAATCTAAGAATCACTACTGTGGTTCTGCATTAGCTGGAGTTATGCAATAAGATGCGATGTTAACATGAAATTACTAATTGTAAATCACCATTTTCTTCTTAAAGATGAAAGGCGTTTGCCAAGAATTGCTTCTCCAAATGGGGTTTTCAGCTGTTAAGTTGAGCTTAGCATGAACACAAAAGAAGACAGAGTAGAGTAAATTTAGAGACATTTCAGATATCATCTATATAAAATCAACAACTATTCAGACAGAAACTCAATAGCCGTGATTAAAGAGAACATATGGAGAAGTAACTGTTTAGAATATATGGTTAAAGATAACTGTCTCATCTACTCAGCTCCAAGGAGCATACTGAGAAAGCGTGTTTCCTCTCCATTCAATTGTTGAGGTCTTCTTGTATTCCTTCTCTGATAAAAATTCTTTAAGTTTATTGGTTAGCACTTGGTACAGATCAACAGTCCCAAAGGTAATACTTACTAAGCATTGGCAGTATAGAATGCTTTAAGATGCATGGCTAGAAAGCAAATCACTTTTCAATTAAGATCAAGACAAGAGCCACACAATCCTTCCTAGGGAAAAGAAAAATTCACACAGCTTAGCTTAATCAGCAAGCATCTAGAGAAAAGAGGTTTGAGCATTTCTAGAGACTGTGATATAACATAGCAGGGTTTTACAAGCAATTGGATATATTTTAAAAATAAACCAACATACCATTATCAAAACACCTCAAATTTGTAATTGGATAATGCTTTATTAGGCCTACTCAACAAGGCACAAAAGAGTTTTATAAGCTTTTTGAACCGCCCCCCAAAAAGCCATTTATCCATCCCTGATTAATCCATTCCTGCAACTATCTTTGAACAGCACACTGCATGCCTGAAACATCTGGTTTAACTTTTCTTCTTTCCTCATTCTTATTGCTTGATGAAGAATTCTTGGGAACACTTGAGTTGGTCCTAACTCAACGATGGAATTTTTTCACAGACCATCTTAGCTAAAATTATTTTTGAAGCGCAATAAAGAAACACTTAAGCATACAACAGACATATTCCAAACTACAGTTCAGTGTCCATGGAATTATTATTCATCCTTATATAAATAACACTTTCAAATACTTCTAGCATTTCATAATGTAATAATTGCTAACTGATAGCCAATTATAAACAAGCTATAATTTCCTTCATATTATAGATATGCCAGACAAGTACCTGTAAGAAATCTTGATTCCGACAACAGGCAAATTTTACTTTATGAGCAAAACTGTATTTCCCTTTTAGCATTTTTCTTAAAATGCTGTTTACTTTCAGCAGTAATTAACCTTTGTAATCTAATTTTATTGAGAAATCAGACGTTGCTTAATACATCTCCAAAGTTATGCATCACAAGATATACTAACAGTAAAATCTACTACACAAAGGAAAATATAGAACGTGTTCCTGGCTCAAGAGACTATGAGCAGCTAGAAATGAAAGCCAAAGAGATGGGTGCATAGGGAGTGTTTTCCTCTGTGCTCCCAAAGTAGATATCCAATCAGAGAACACAGAACTTTTGAAATTGTCCACTGGCTTTGGAGATGGTGACAATGAGATAACTTTAGATTCTTAGACCATGCTCTTCAAAAACCCATACGAGGGGTTTCTGGCAGGGGACACCTCGCAATAACTAGGAAGAATATCTTTGGAAATGTCTTGCCTTATCTGAAGGGCTTTAAGCTACAATTGGAGGGGGAGGGGGAGGAAGATGAACTTTTAGAAACTAACGCCAAGCATAAATCTCAGAACAAACAACCAAGTGGCATGAAAGAAGGGAGATTCCAATACAAAACAGGAGATGTAGGAAGTAAACACAAGGTCAATCAAAAAGGAGTCAGACGCCTATGCATTAACACTCACAGTATGAAGAACGAACAAGGTAAACTTGAAGCACATGAGGGCAGATATAAACACTGTTGTCATTACCGAAACTTGGTGGGATGAGACACATGAGTGGAACATACAGCTTGAGGGAATTGAATTGTTCCAAAGAAAAGGCATATTAAAATAGAAGATGAAGTTGATTTATATATAAGAGACAGCTACACTACTACAGAAATGCAAAGCAACAACAACAAAAATTCAATGATATTGTCATAGATATATACTACAGATCAATCAAACAGAGGGAATAGATGAACTTTTCGTTATCAGTTAGCTAAGGTATGCAGAAAGCACACTGCAATAGTAATGGGGAACTTTAATTATCTTGGTATCAACTAGGGGACAACCTCTGCACCTAGTGGGAGATCAAACAGACTCCTGACAAATCTAGCAGACAACTTTGTTTCTCAAAAGGTAGAAAAAGGAATAGAGGGTTAGCTATACTGGACTTAATTCTTAGTAATAGAGATAAAATAATAGAATGGGTTCAAATTGTGGGAACTTTGGGGAAGAGTGACCATGTCATATTGGAATTCAATATAATGCAGACACAAGCAGTAAAACAAAATCAAACTAGCATCTTAGACTTTAAGACTGCTGATTTCAACTAACTTAGAAAGTTTGGGAATGAGATTACAAAAACCTAGTCCAGCATAATATAATTAAAAAAGAAAAATAAGTGATCCAAGAAGCAATCAACATGGTTGCATAAAGAACTCTCTTCAACATGTAAATTTCAACATGTAAACAAAAAACAAACGAAGTCAAGGAAACTATGGGTCCATTAACCTTCTGACAATAGAACCATTAAAGACAGATTAGGAATTCAATTAGGAATCAAGGCAAGAAAATGATAAGACAAAACTTGTTTGTTCTAGACATGTTAAAATCACCAGAATCAGATAGGTTATACCCCAAGGTTCTGAAGTAGCTGGCATATCTTTCCAAGTTCTTAGAGCACCTGAGGACTGAAAAAGAGCTGATGTGGTTTCAATCTTCAAAAAAGGAAAAAAATGGATCCAGGAAACTACAGATCAATCAGCCTGACATCAATACTTGGGAAGATACTGGAAAAGATAATTAAGAAATGGATCTGTAGACATCTAGTAGCAAGCAAAGCTATAATTAGAAGCCAACATCAAAAACAGATCATGCCAAACAAATTTTACTACAGTCTTTGACAAAGTGACTAAACAGTGGACCAGCGAAATGCTATGGACATACTATACTTGGACTTCAGTAAGGCATGTGACAAAGTACACTACAACCTACTTTTTAGTAAGATAGAATAATGTATGTTAGACAGCATCACCATCAGATGGATTTGTAACTGGCTAACATACTGCATTCAATGTGTTGTCTTTAATGAACTTCTACATGGAGAGAAGCATGCAGTTGGATACCCCAAGATTCTGTTTTAGGCCCAATACTCTTCAATAATTTCATAAACGAAGGAATAAAAATGGAACTCATCATATTTGCAAATGACACCAAACTGGGAGAAGAAGATTAGAAGAAAGACTCAAGATACAGAAGGACCTTGACAGACTTGAGAACTGAGCCCTAGTCAACAAAATGTAATTCAGTGATGAGAAAAGTAAGGTACCATATATAGTAAGAACAACCAAATGTACAGGTGTACAATAAGGGGTACTTGGCTCAATATTAGCAAATGTGAGAGGGATGTAGAAGTCCTAATGGACAAGTAGGACAAGTATGAGTTAACAGTGTGCTGCACCTGCCATAAATGCCAATGCTGTCCTAGGCTGCATTAACAGAAGAAGAGCATCAAGAACATGTGAAGCATTAGTACTACTATATATTTTTTTAAAAAAGATGCTGAGGCTCTAGAAAGAGTGCAGAGAAGAGCAATACAGATGATTACGGATCTGGAGGCTAACACATATAACAAACAATTGCTGGAACTGTGTATATGTCTAGTCTAATGAAGAGGACTACGGATGATATGACAGCAGTCTTCCAATTTTTGCGGGGCCTGTCACAAAGAAGAGGAGACAACTATTCTCCAAATCTCCTGAGAGCAAGATAAAGAAGGAACAGATGGAAACTTCTTAAAGAGACATCCAATCTAGAACTAAAGAAAAATTTCCTGACACAGTGAGAACAATTAATCGGTCGAACAGCTTTCCTTCAGAAGTTGTGGGTGTTCCAACACTGGAGGTTTTTAAAAAGAGATTGGACAGTCATTTGTCTGGAATAGTATAGGGCCATAATGGCAAACCTATGGCACGTGTGCCAGAGGTGGCACACAGAGCTCTGTCTGTAGGCATGTGCGGCATTGCCAGATGCTCTTCCGGGTTCCATTGCCCACATGCATGCTGGACAGCTGTCCAGCGTGCATGTGCATGATGGAACCCAGAAGAGCAGCTGGCCACCATGCGCATGCACATCGGCACTTGGCGCTGAAAAGGTTAACTATCACTGGTATAGGGTCTCCTGCTTGGGCAGGAGGCTGAACTAGACCTCCAATGTCTCTTCCAACTCTAATTCTATATATTGTATTCTGCGTGTGATGCTGTATCAAAGACATGGCTACTGCACACCATCTACCTCAAAGAATTTGTCTCATTCAGCATCTCACAGAACAAGACGTTCTATATGCCATGGATCAAGTGCTGCTGGGAAGCACATTCATACTTTACTTATTTACCTACCACAACCTCTCCACTTGTAGTAAGGCAGCAGTACAATCTAGTGCAGGGGTCTCCAACCTTTTGGACTTCAGGAACCACCAAATTCATAATTTTAAATCCCACGGACCACTAAATTCATAATTTTAAATCCCACGGACCCTAATTCATAATTTTAAGTCCTGCAGACTACTAATACGGTTTTTTTTTAAAAGATAAATATATTTGTAAAATAATGATCAGAGAATTTCCATTTTATTAATATGAAACGCACCTATTTAATATAACAAAATTATAAATGCTTATTTAATTATAACAAAATTGT
>JANHGD010000683.1:212101-225637 GCA_027560375.1 Imantodes cenchoa
AATCAATCACGACCATATGGCACAATGGAAATCCGGATCTCTGGGCGTACCGGGAGGAACCCATCCCTGGTTTTGCATCAAAATGCCACCTGAGATACAAACAATAAAAATGAATGAACGTGACAATAACTAAAGTCATTACACGTAGTTCAAATCAAATCTTTATGATGTTCCAAATCAGCATAAGGAAGGTTGGGTGTAGTCATTAGAGAAACATAAAGAATAGAGTAAAAATAAAAATCTAAACAAATTATATAAAGCTAGAAAATATAAAAGATGCATGAATTAAAAATTAAAAATTAAATACCAATAAAGGAGAATATTTGTAGATCAGGGTTGACATGAGAAGTCCTTGATTCTCTCTGAACTTGTTTATTTTCTTGCGGATGTTCATTACCCAAACATCATAATCATAAACAGCCAAGCTCAGAGAGCACCAAGGAACCTTAAAAATTAAATGTATGTTTAGAAATGAGAATCTAAAACAAGGGGAAAAATATTAGAGGAATATAGAGGAGTATCAATGATTAATATATGGAAAGCTATATTAAGGTACAAAAGCACATGGAGAACTAGGTGCTCATTAAATTTAGTATTTAGCACATATCAACATGTTAGGAATTTTGAACACTGCTGCCCAGAACCTGACAACATTGTACGTTATCCCAGGATCAGTATTAGAAAGCAATAGGGTGCTATAGAATTGTCCTGTATTTATGTAGTACATGGTTCACACTAGCTAATGGAGCCAGGCTCCAAGATGCAGGCAGATCAAGTCTCACTGGGCACTACACCTGAAAATTCAGCAACCACTGAATTAAATGCTGATACCCTCTCAGGTTTCTCTCGGCCATCACTCATCCCTCTTTAGCCACACAGGTGCTAGGAAGCAGGGAAGACACACACTCCACGCCTGCAAATCCCGCACCTATAAAAATAAGATCCTTGCGAGTAAGCAGTCAGACAATGATCATGCAAACAAGCCTAGTACTTCATTACTGGCAGCTGCTGAGCAAGAAAAACTTCAGCTATGCATGTTTGACAAGGAAGAGAAAGCAAACTGGAAGCCACTTTGGCATCTGGTTCTGTACTTTGTGTATTCTTATTCTGGACTCCTGTTACATTTCCAACCTTGGCACATTACTTACCAAGTCTCTGGGCTCTTCCTTGGCACTTTTCAAGACATGGAGTGTTTTGTGATTATGGATTGACTGATCCAGCTTAATGTCTTGCAAGCCGCCAGTAAGCTGTCATACACACATGCACACTTTTTCTTCTGCTTCCCACTGTGCTTCTGCCACCTTCCCCATCTATCTCCTGCTGATTCTTCTGCTAAGCTTTCCTGATGCCTTCACAAGCCTTGCTTCAAATGCACTGCTCCAACCACCCATGTCAACACTATCTTTGTGCCTCCCTTTATTTCCCCATCTTGCTACATTTTTTACCAAACCCCTTTCAACAATATGTAGAGGTACCCCAGCACCTCTACAAGCCTTGTCTGCAAGTGCCCCGTATTGTGTCCACATCTTGCTTGCCAGTAGCATAGGCTTTTACCTCGTTCACTGAAATCAGAACATGAAAACTATGATGATACAATGTTCTGTGGAACATTGTGGAAGGGGGAGCATTGAAATGGCCTCTGGTAAATGTCCAGCAATATTTAGAATAAGTAAGAGTCATGGATAGTCTATGAGAGAATGTCTTTGGAGAACTCTCAAGAACCAATAAATCCTTGTAACATGACTGAGGTCATTCTGAATTTCTGTATCATTAAGTCCTCCGCTTAATGACCTTCTTAGCTTTTTCAATACAAGAATGCAACAGAAGTTCATGGGAAAGGCCACAGAACAGCAATTTCCTTGTGATGTTTTCCTACTAAGTAGATCTATACCTATCAGATGTTATTTGAGGAAGCAGCTCAGTTGGAGGTGGAATCAAATTAGGGTTTAGCCAAGTGAATTTTACTGCTTGTCAGAGTTTGGCTGCTTTTCTTAAAAATATAACTTCAAGACTCAGTTCTAGATGTCCAGAGTAACCAATTTAAAAATCTGACTGCATTTATTTTAAAATATAAGGAGCTAAAGCTGAAAAAATGATCCAATAAAAACTACGTAACTGTTTTTACAGGGAATAGCAGCTGAAATAAAATTTTCTCTTTGTGTGTGATAAAGTCTTAAAATTGCTGCTGTAGTCCTTTAAGTCAAAGGCAAAGTTAACTAGAGCTGCTTTCTTTTAGAGGATTAGACAATGATTCCTGGATATTTAAAACACTTAACTTGTTTTACAACCCAATTGTCTATTACCACCTGTGAAGTTCAGTGCTGTTGGAGAAGACTGTCACTTTGGGGTTTTCTTGTGATTTATAACCAGTTGCTTTTCCTTGCTGTGATCAGCAAGGGGCTTAAGAGCTCTCTTGAGATAAACTTGAATTAGAACCAACTTGATTAAATACTTTTAATCAGAGATTGAAGATTCTTGTACCTTAAATTAACTGTTGCAAGGAGGGAAGTCTGACACCCATTCCTCATATTGGGCTTGCTGTACATGGTCTGTGTTTATCAGATAGAGGAAGAATGTTTATCGCTTATTCTTTTGTAGTTAAAAGGGTTTCATTTTTTTCTTGTGTTTCTATTTTCTATCTATCTATCTATCTATCTATCTATCTATCTATCTATCTATCTATCTATCTATCTATCTATCATAAACCCAACTGACACAGAGGTGATTCCAGGCAGCTTACAACATTAAAAATCCACAACACAATCACCCTTCTTCCCCACTCCCCCTTGCAATTGCAGCAGCAATACAATCAAATTAACCACTTGATTGGCTCCTTCTCTATTCATGGTCCCCAGGCCCACTGACAAAAGCACATATTCAGGGCCTTTTGGAAAAGCAGTAAGGTAGGCAGGCAATAGTATCTTGGGGGAATGATGTTCCCTAGAGAAAAGGTGAGAAGGCAATGAAACTCTATCAATGATCAAAGGTGATAATTCTGCAATAGTCAAAGAGCCCTAATCCAGAGCCACTTCATCTTGCCAGGGATCTGTTCTACGCTGTTGCTCCCCATCCATACCACAACAGCGTCCAGGCACAGAGGAAGGACGGTTGCAGCATCACCTAATCCCTCATGAACAGAGCTGTACAACTGACAGGTGTCATCCTGATCTTATGCAGAAAGTGAGAGATAGGGGAATTCTATGCTTTCAGCATTCTCATTAGCAGCTTCCCTAGTTCAGCAGCTTCTCTTTGGGGTTTGGGTAGGCGGAATCATGTGTTTTCATTTGGCAGGGACCTGTTTTATTTCTTCTCCTCCTCCTCCCCCTAAATCAATCCCTTCTTCTTCAGGCAAGTAGCTTGCTGACCTGTGTGAAGTCCTATCAGAGGCTTGAAATTATGAGGACATTGTAAATGCAAATGGAGGCAGAGGCTTCTCAATCTCTCCCTGTAAGGGTAGTCCATCCAATGAATCAGAATTTCATCCTGGCAGGAATCCAGAATGTGTCTAGTTCAAAGTCTCTGTTCCTCCTACAACAACCTTAGAATGCTAAGGGCAAGTGGCACAAGGAATTGATGGGAGAGAGTGAGGAAAGGCAATGAGGAAAAACTAGATACAGCAAATGAAAAGTGTCAGTATTAATTTGTGCACATGTAGAAAATAGTATATAGACAGAAATTGTAAAAAAACACAATGTTGTTCAAACCATACAAATGTAATGGAAAGAAATTTTCTAGTAATGAGGATCCTAAAACTTTTGTAGAGGTCCTTGGCACAATCTAATTGTTTTTGGATGATGTGCTGTGTGGCTTGCAGTTCTGGAGAAACCAGGATGCCTGAGAAGTGGGAAAAGATCCAGAGGCATTGATCTTGAGTGACTGTTGATTGTGAATATGTGTAAGCTAAATTTTGGAATAGAAGAATAAACTGAATTATTATAGGTCATGGGTGTCAAACTCCATCGCGTCATGTGACGTATTGTGACTTATCGCAACGCTTTTTGCTTTTGTGGAGCTGGGGTGGGCATGGCCTGTATGTAACGCATCCAACCCATGTGCACCAGTTTGACACTCCTGTTATAGGTAAACTCAGCCACACGGAAAAATGCAGTTTGCTCATCTTATTGGAAGCTGACATAGAATGGAAGTATTGATATAGGTGTTATTCATTCTCCGTATAATCCATTCGATTATGGTTGATAAAAGTGATGTTTAAATTCCAAAAGTTCAAAATAGATTGTGAATTTTGAAATAGGGTCTTCCCAGACCCTGATACTGTAAAATATGATGAATATAGGCATCGGTATTTATTCAAGAATGAAGGGAAGGTGACAGTAGGTGATAAAATTACTGTAACCAGATCAGAGAAAAGATATTTTCAAAATTTAAATACTTCTTTCACATACCTTTTTGTAACAGACGGCTTGCATCCATATTTTATGTTAGCCTAGTTGCATGTGGCCTTTGTTCACAAAACGGTTATGTTTAGTCTCAAGGTCCTCTTCTTGTAAGTTCCAGTTTCATAGTTATTGAGTTTAAAAGTCTGAAATCACAAAAATATAATATATAGAAGAAGAAGGACACATACCTTTTTTTGTGAGTTGTCACCAACAAATTCTTTGAGACTAGTTTAGAGAAAATACCTAGGAATGTGTGGTTATTACTTGGAATTACATACTGGTGTAGTGGCAAGATTTTTGGCCTCCTCCCATAGGTTTACAAGACCCAATTACTTGACCAGTAGATGAGAGTCTCACATTGGAAGGTTGACTCCAGTGGTGGGATTCAAATTTTTTTACTACCGGTTCTGTGAGTGTGGCTTGGTGGGCATGGTGTGGCTTGGTGGGCGTGGCAGGGGAAGAATACTGTAGAATCTCTATTCCCATCTCATTGCAAAATCTCCATTTCCTCCCCACCCCAGGGGAAGGATACTTAAAAATTCCCATTTCCTCCCGATCAGCTGGGACTCAGATGGCAGAGAATAGATGGGGGCAGGGCCAGTCAGAGGTGGTATTTACCGGTTTTCGGAACTACTCAAAATTTCGGCTACCGGTTCTCCAGAACTGGTCAGAACCTGCTGAAATCAACCTCTGGTTGACTCCATGGGTCTGATTTCCTCCAATCTGTGCATATGATAACAGGAATTGCAGTGATGTCTTCACAGTCCCAGTAAATGTGATACAATAATATTTAAAATTTCTCGTACCTGCATGGGATGCATCAAATGGTACTCAGGGAAGCCACTTACTCATGCTTCTGTTCTGATTATTTATGAGGGAGCAGTTGGTTCAACAGGCAGAAATGAGTACTACGATAGGAGTTCACACACTGACAGTCTTTATTTTATGGTGTTATAGGAACATTGGAGAAGAGACAGATTCTTCTGGTTCTGGTATATATGGACATTTTTTTCCAAAGCCCATTCTTTTAGAGCCAGTTGAGACAAGAACAGCCTGTCTTGAACTGTGAGCCTGGCTTTAAAATTCTTTATTCAAGAAGGTTAAAAACTTCAGCTATTAAAATTGGCCATTTTTATTTCTTTGAAAATTTAACTGTTAATTTTACTGGTCTTATTCATTTTGTGCCACAATACATAACTGAACATTACCAGATATTGTTATTTTTTTAAATCACTTCCCTCAGTGTGATAGCATGGTGTTATTGGAACTATATAGCTACTTGAGAACTGAACAGCTTGCCACAGAGGTTGTGAGAGCCCCGACACTTGCAACCTTCAAGGGGAGATTGGACTGCCATAGTGTAGGAACTTCTGCTTGGGCGGAGGTTGGACTAGATGACCTACAAGGTCCCTTCCAACTCTAATAATAAATCTAAATGTAAATTATAAGTACTGATGGTGAAGGTACATCCTTCAACTAGAATGAGCAAAGGAGGCTTTCAGAGAGATAAGGTATGCTAAAAGAACAAATAAAATGGCAGGGTGTATGCCTCACCCAAAGCTGAAAGGAGTATATGTAGAAAAGTATATCCAGGAAAAAGCATTGCAGAGAAATGGTTGCACACGTCTTATGGCAGCAGATGTTCCCAGCAGATGTAAATGGTAGCAACTCAGACAAAAAAACAAAACGAAACCAACCCCTGAACAATGATTGGCGGGCCTCCACTTCAGATTGTGTAGCCATACAAAAGCTTCAGCGGGAGAAATTTACAATTGTCCATTTGGTGGGATGCGAAACACAATGTGCTTCTAAATGCGGTGTTTACTTGTTTTTTCCCCCCCTTTCCTTTGTAGAAAGTGAAAGGCATTCAAATGGAAAGCAGACATGTTGTCCTTTGTACACTTCTGACAGGAGAACATGCCTGTGGAAGAAGAAAAATAAAATTGAAAGTGCAGGGGCAAAGGCATCATTTCTTGTTTTTGAAATGGGGACAATGACACGAAAAATGCTGAACATCCATTTCTAAAAAGGGGACAACATAAACCTTTGAAAGGATTTAACTTTTCTTGTAGCTCCTGCTTCAAACTTTGCTTTCCTATATGATGCATTATGATGCATTTGTAATTCTCATTTATGCAGTGTTTTATATTGAAACATGGCAAAACATTCACAGAATCTGGCTTAAAAATACAGTTGGCATTTTCTGGTCATTTTTTATTTATTTGATTTATATTTTCAAATACTTTTGGTATAGAAAGACAAGAAATCTGCTTTTCATAAAGATGCATTCAGCTTGTCTTTTTGACGTTGGTTGGATTTGCCTATTATGCAAAGTAATGATTTGTTTGAGCATAGTTTGCCGAACATACCATAATTGGCTGATTTTTTAATGTACTAAACTCAAACTAAACAGACTCAATCACTGTCTTCCCAGAGTGTGTTCAGGTGTATTAAAACATACCTGGACTTCCACGATAACAATGATGAACTGAAGATGGCTCCGCTTTCAGGGGAGCTGACAATCGTAGAAGAATGGGAGCTGGCAAATGGATGCAAACCTCAAAATTCCTCTTTGTATGAAGGGGAGGACCACAAGTGGTCTATACTTAGGCTTCTCTCAAGGAGATTATAAAGCATTGGTATCTGGCAGGTTTTAAAGATCTGGGAACTGGAACAAATCCAAGCTGTGGTTTGGAGCCTCCAAATGGAGCCTTCAAATGGACAGCACACACTTCCTCTCTTGATTACTTTAGGAAATTGCTTGTTAATTGCTTTTTGGATACTAAGAACCTTGAGAATGAGAAGTTTCCTCACACCAGATAATTTTTCTTCAACCCACATGAAAGAAATTTCATGTTAATTTAAGAATTTAATTCCCCTACCCCCTGAAATATACAGCAGAGGATTCATTGGAACATTGATTTCTGAAAATTATAAATGGACTAAGGGGGCAGATGAATTGGAAATAATATTTTGAAATTATTTATAATTATGTTGAGGATATGGTGACTAAGCTTCAATGCAATATGTGGTTACAGCTTGATATTCAGAGACAAACCAGATATTGTTTAGTGATCAGAAAAATACTTTACTAAACAAGAAGTGATAAATAAAAATAACAAGTCTATACAATGTTGAAACACTAAGTTTCCTAGATAGATAGCACAAAGCTATAGTTTATATAGCACAAAGCTATTTTTCAGCAAACCTTTAAATAACAAATCTTCAGTCCTTCTCACACAGAGATACGCACACAGCAACTCAATAGCAATTCAGCAATAGCAAGAGATTCAATAGCGAGAGAGTGAGCTTACTAACATGTGCTCATTATATTCATTTTCAATCAGCCAACACCCTATTTCATTTAAAGCTATATCACATAATTTTACAGACATTGAATCATAGCTTACACAAACATTAGCAAACCCAACCATGTTAATCCATACTTTAACAAATTAAAATCCTATTAAATATATATACAAAGATTTAAAATCTAAATGTAATAAATCTTCTTATGGAAAAACGTTGTGGATTAGAAAAAAATATGAAAAGAGACTTTGAACGCTGGACACTAGAGATAACTTGACACAATAAAGATTTTAATTAAAGGAAAAAATACCATCTTCTGTAACACAGAATGGGAAAAACATTTCAACTTTGGAAGCATTTGCAGATATTTGGGAACAATGCTCTCAGAAATTTATTAAGATTGTTTTCTACCATAAAATCCATAAAATGGGCTTACAAGAGGAGATAGAAGAGGATACAAGTGAGAATCAGACTGCTTTTGATTTGGATTTAAAAATTATGTTACAAGAATAAGATGGAAAAATGATGTAACATTGAATCTACAAATGAAACTGGTTGTTGTCTAAAAGTGACAGACAAATCTGAGTCCAAGAGTGACTTGGACAACTTTCTTATCTTTCTTATCTTTCTTACCTTACAAAAGATATGTAATATAGTCAGGATGGACTTTCTGAGAAAAGACAAAAAGGAGTTGAAAAGAAATTAGCAGTTGGGACACTGTTTACAGGGAATAAACATCAAGATTTTTAAAACCAAAAAGAATAAATATAAAATTGGCTTATGTGATCAAGGCTAATTAATAGGTATATTTTTTTCTAGTAGCTCTTAATGGATATTTCTTTACCAGATCTAAATGACAAGGCTTTAAATATTTGTTTGTAGATAGGATATGAAAAGAAGGAATCTTTTTTTTTTTTACATTTTCAGAGAAAATAATGCTATGGTGTTGAAAATAAAGGAAAGGAGTGGGCTTTTTTCATTAAGGTCAAAATATTGAATGAAATAAGATTAAACTTATTTCACATAGGAGTTGAATTTGTGAAGGAGTTTCTGAAAGAAGACAAAGGGAAAATAATAAGAAATGAACTTCTGGGATACTATTTGAAGGGATTAAAGATAAAGATTCTTAATAGGTTGTTTCCGGTAACTCTTAATGGATATTTTTTTACTAAGTTTGAATGATGAGCCTTTAAAGCCTCATCATTCAGACCTTTATTTTATAAATAAGAGACCTTTGTTTATAAATAAGAGATAAGATATGGGAAGAAGAGATTTTTCATTGTAATTTTGGAGAAAATGATAAGTTACTGTGCTAAAAGTAAGGAAAGAAGTATGTAACTGATCTATTTGATTACAGTGTGTGTGTGTGTGTGTGTGTGTGTGTGTGTGTGTGTGTATACACAGGATATATATAAATAAATAAATAAATAAATAAATAAATAAATAAATATGTATGTATGTATGTATGTGTGTGTGTATGTATGTATATATATATACATACACACATACATAATAAGCCTCCAATTGGGCTTTTGAGTGCATGGCAATAAGGCCAAGCGCTTATTTCAGGGTTCCCAAAAATATAAGACAGGGACTTCTTTTCGGGAGAACACAGCATATATTATTTCTGAGAAGGAACTTTTGCTGATTAGAACCAAATGACAAAGTTTTATAATTTGTTTTTAGATTCTTATTCAGATATGGAAAGAAGACATCATCTGCAGAAGTGTGAGAGAAGCTGATAAGTTATTGAAATTATTTCTACTTGCCTTGATGAAGGGGGAAATCATTTTTTTATATTTCTTTTTTTATTTTTTTCTGCAATTTTAATATTTTATTTTTACTTTTTTCTTAGTTTGTATTAGTTTTTATCTTTGCATTTTTAAACTTTAATAAAATGTATTATATCAAAAGATGTATTAAAACATACCTGACTTCTTCCTGCTTCAAAATAATATATGGATCTCTCCAGTTCATGGCGCAGATGAAGTATTGGTATGAGAGCCAAGAATGGGTGCTAGTGCAGGCATCGGCGATGACTTACACCTACATTCTACAATGTAATGACTCATTTTATTTGATCTTAATGGTGATTAAACATGGACATTATAGTTTACGGCTTTTTGTATGGTGGTGCAGGGAGTGGGTTGATCATTGACTCAGCGCCAAACTGGCACGTATGCATAATGAACATGTCTACAGTTCCGTACTTTATGCTTATGTTTTATGCTTTATATTTATGCTTATTCGAATCTTGATATTGGTATACTGATATGCTGATTTCTTTTTCCTCTGTCCTCATTGTACTTCCCAGAGCTAGCTCAAGGACCATAATTCTTTCCTGTTAGGCATACTAATTCAGTGACAGTATTAAATGGGGACTTTTGGCAGAATAAACTAGGTTCTGAAAAGAAAAACTCAGTAAAAATGTTAAGATGACATACTGTAAAGGTACATTATTTATAAGCCTGATTATCTTGCTATCAGATAGGCCTCTACAAAAATATCAAAAGCAGTTTACATGATTAAATAGCAAAATTCTGCTTGAGACAGCTTGTGGTTTTAACAAGTAGATTAATAACTCCTGTGATCCATCAGTTTGACAAGAATCCTGTAAATTAAAAAAGTTTTAAGATATGGTCTGCCCTTGAAGATGGCCCAGAAACTTCAGTTACTATCAAATACTGTAGCAATAGGAGTAAATAGAACAGGTTGTTAGTAACCTATTACTCTAATATCATTTTTACACTAACTTTCCTAGCTCCCAAATTCAAGTCCCAATTCAAATATTTGGATATTAATCTAAATGCATCACTTTTTGGTGCCATTTGAAGGTAATTTTTGGAGGCCTTTCTCTAGGTGCTCTCTTACATTGAGATACATCGACCAGCTCCCTTGGAATGAGTTTTTCTCAAAGATAGTCGACCCACCTACTTTCTGATCTTTCACATGCCATACAAAGATTGAGTCATTGTCTTTTTTTAAAATAAATTAATATGATTGATGTGGGCAGCAATACCACTGAAATCAATTGAATTGAATAGCTTTCATTGTCATTTTCCTGTACACATAATGGCACACATTAAAATTCTGATACACTGCTCTCAAAAGAAAAAATGCCACTCACCAAACAATGTCAACATCCCAAGGATAATGATACTAATAACAATAAGCTAATAACAGTAGCAGCATCCAAAAATGCCAAATTATACAAAGTGACACCAAGATACACACACACACACACACATACATATATGAATGTATGTATGTATGTATGTATGTATGTATGTATGTATGTAACGTGCTGCATTAACCGCCCCCTCCAAGTGGGGTTGGTAGGGCAGGGTAAACATGGCATGGTATGTAGGAGTGAGACCATTCTACAATACATAACTGTGTTTAAGAAAAAAAATTGGAACAATAATTCTTGAGTGACATTCAGTTTGATTCTTTCCAGCTTGATTCCCTCCAGATGAATTCAACTTTAATTTCTGTAATACCCTAACCATAAGGTAACAAAGTAGACAACACTGGCTTGTGTAAGTATACCTTATTATGTTTAGCAGGGCAAAAAATACGTTTTGGCTAACCTAGACAGATCGGAGCGTACCAATGAGCTCTCTAAGTAAAAAGAGACCATTTGATTTGCAAACCTGAACAGACCAATGGCTATATAGGAAATAAGATACATTAAAATGGCACAGTCTAATAATGCAAACCTAGACACATTGTCAAATTTTATTTATTAAGTTATACTTTTTAATTTTAAAATTAAATGTGTCAGATGTCAAATGCATGCTTGCACACTTCCTCAATCTTCTGTCAAAGTGAATCAGAAAAAAGGCTTTTTTGAGGCTCTTTCTATGTCTACAGATGATTCTTCAAAGTTTTTTTTCATTCAGCCAGCGATGAAAATGATTCCATAAAGAGGATACCTTCAAACTGAGGGCTGTCCTTTGACAATTCTTTACATCAAGGACTGTCTTCGATAAAATGGTACACCTGTCTTCCAGCTTTAACATTTCCTTAAGTAATATTTGCTCCATTTAGTGTCTATCCTGGGATAAACTCAGCCTGTTATTCGTTCATTCTTAGCTGTTTCCCAGTTTCAATAAATTGCTCAGAGATCAAACAACATCTACGAGCCCACAGCAATTTTGTTCAGGCTAGACAAGTTTCAGTTGCTGCTGAAAAAAAATGCTTGAGAGGGCACCCTCCTTCTTGCAGAGATAACATAGTTACTATAGTTATATCCAAGACATCACTACAAATTCTAAGGCTAGAGAACTATCACGTAGACCAGGCCATCAGGATGTCAACTCTGTAGAGAAACCATGACATTTCCTTGGACGTAATCATGATTATCTCTGTAATCCCTTTGTGAAGCAATTATCTAGTGTCAGCCTAAGACATTTAACTGCCTAAAGTGAAGCTTAAATGGCATTGTGCACAACTCAACATTTGAAACATGTCTACTCACACCAATCAGGCATTTATTCCTGCTTATAGGTAACCTCTCTTCTACTGTTACCTGGGAAAGGTTGCTCCACTTTACAGTACCATTGTAAAGTAATCAGGTCCTGTTATTCAGCACAGTGAGAATAGAAAAGGAGACAACAGAATTGCTGTTATTAGATACTTTTCTGTAACTGAGCCCTGGGAATTATATATATCAAAAGCTAATTTGTTTCCAGATATACAGAACAAAAGTTCGCTTCTTCTCTCAGTGAAACAGATATAGCAAATTCTCCATCAACATTTGGGAGTCTAGATCATACATTTGACAAGTACTATGTAATAATAATAACAACAGAGTTGGAAGGGACCTTGGAGGTCTTCTAGTCCAACCCCCTGCCTAGGCAGGAAACCTAGGTGGTCCCCCTATTTTGTTCTCTGCCCTAAGTTTGCCCCCAACCCCTTGACTTGCCAACCAATCCTAAAATGCCACGGATTTATTGCATTGCTAAGAAATCCAGATAGTCTTTGCACAG
Organism: Imantodes cenchoa; assembly: GCA_027560375.1. NCBI lineage: Eukaryota > Metazoa > Chordata > Lepidosauria > Squamata > Dipsadidae > Imantodes > Imantodes cenchoa. The sequence goes on from JANHGD010000683.1 coordinate 224,799, forward strand.
CCTTGGCCAGCATCCAAAGTTGAAAGGAAAATAAAACGCTTACCTTGAAGGGGTGAACTAGGAGGAGGAATCCCTTCGGCTGCCAACAGAGGGGTGTGCAACTCAGAACCATTTAAAGTGAGTCTCTGCAGGAGAAACAATGGTAACTGAAATCAAACATGCTTTAATTGCAAGAGAGGTGAAAAGTGAGGTAGAACCATTTTCAAACGTGATGGAAGAAAGCTGGAACTAAAATGCTTCCTCCTCACCCAAATGAAATTATTATTATTCTCTGATTAGTCTTATGATTCTCCATATTTCCTGATCTGGCTAAAATGAAGATTGATCCTGTCAGCTGTGAAATCATATATAAAACTTGGTCAGAGACAGAACACATATTTCAAAGAAATTGGCCAGGTTATCTCATGGACCGCATTCTACCGCATTCCTCCATCCGCCCGGTTTGATCTCACAGAGTTGGGCTGCTCCAGGTCCCATCGACCAAACAGGGACGGTTGACGGGCCCTCAGACTAGGTCCTTCTCTGTTGCAGCTCCGACCCTTTGGAACCAACTGTCCGTATTATCCCCACCCTGCCGGCCTTCAGGAAAGTCAAAATCTGGCTTTGGCGTCAGGCCTGGGGCTAATTAATTCCATCTGAGCGTTTGGCCCCATGCGAAAGATGAGTGCATGTGTGTGTTATTGTCTGGTTTTAAATGATTATTGGGATTCTGGTTTTTAATTTTTTATATTTATTGTATTGTATTTTTTTATGCTTGTTAGTCGCCCTGAGTCCTCTCGGAATGGGCGGCATATAAATCCAAATAAATAAATAAATAAATAAATAAATAAATAAATAAA